>QANX01002449.1:22560-36782 GCA_003254975.1 Ochetophila trinervis | reverse complement strand
AAAAAAAAAAAACAGATAAAAACCGGTGGTGGATGAAAGAAAGAAAATAGAGAGGGAAGAAAAAGATAAACGATGAAAGATAATATATTTTAAAATATTTATTATTATTTTTTAAATAAATATTATATTTTTTAAAATTAATTTACCAAGTTAATTTTAACAGATTTTCATTGAAAGCATTTTTGAAATATAAAGAGCTATAAAAATTAATTTGAAAATATATTAAAAATAAAGAAATATTTATGAAATAATCTTCTATTTTTACCATATAAAAAAAACTACAAAATCATGAGCCCGTTTGGAAAAAAAATTAAATTCGTTTTAATGCAGCAATTATATCATGCTAAGAAAAAAAAAATATTTGAAAAGATTTACAATTATTTGGATAACTTGTTTGCATGAAAAACAAAACCATATCTATGTATAGACAATTTTTTTTTTCTTCTAAAGTAGAGATATGCCAGTGGATCAAAGAAAAAAAAAACATATTTGCATAAAATTAGTCCATGATAAGATCTAAACAGTGGATAATAAGAATTTTTATACATGCACTTTCATAAAAAAAAATATATATATATATATATATGATTTTTCTTTTTCTAAAACGCAAATCACAATCACATAGCTTCTCTTGAAGGATATTTGAAAAATAATGAGATTTTACTATTTTTTGTGATTTTAAAATTTTCTGACCAAGAAAAAAAAAATAAAACTACTTCAAATTCAAAAAACAAAAGCAAAGTAAAGCATTACTCACATCATGTGGTTGAGTTCACAACCATCCACAAATAAGGCCCTGCTCTGATTATCCATAAAAGAAAAAAAAGAAAACTAAAAAATCATTTGGATCTCTTGAAATTTTCACTATTTGCTATTTAGTTTTTAAAATTTTAAAAATTACAATTAGCATATAGACATGTAAATATAATATTTTAAAAAGTATGAATGAAATAATACATAAAAAATAATAATAATAATTTTTAAAAAATATGAAAATATATTGATGATATTATTATTATTAATTTTATTTTTTTTACAAAATTTGATATAATTTTTAAAATCAACTCATATTGAAGATCCATATAATATATTCAAAAAAGCTAAACAAAAAATCCCCTTTTTTTTATGAATAGCTGAACAAAAATCCCTACTCCACTGTACATTTGTCAAAACAATATGATCCAAACACCCGCAAACTCCCAAAACGACATTTGAACCCATCCCTCGTCTTACTCTTGAATTCCTAAACGACAACACTTCAAAACCCGTGGTCACCAATTAACGACCGAGTCCACTCACTTTCAAGTTTCAACTGAGCCTCTTAAAACCCATCCGACTCAGTCATTTGTCCGAGTCACCAGAAACACCCAACTCTCCTTCTCTCCCAAAACCTCCATGCTCACCTGCAAAGCTTCCAACTTCAACTTCGGAACTCTCTCCCCCAACTTCACATCCGCAAGAAACCCTAATGGATCTTTGGAAATTCCCAAAACAGGCCACGCTTCTCGAAACTACAGGTGCATGGTGTTTTCCTCTGCGGACGGACCCAAATGGAACGGCGATGACAAGCATTTCTCTCCAAACGGCTATGGAATCAGAAGCATTTTCTGTGAGAAAGAGAGAGGGCGAGTAGAAGAAGAAGATGATGGAAAAGTGCATTGCGAAGTGGAAGTGATATCGTGGAGGGAACGGAGAATCAAGGCCGAAATGTTGGTCGATGCGGATATCGAATCGGTTTGGAACGCTCTCACGGATTACGAGCGGCTTGCGGATTTCGTTCCTAATCTTGTATCCAGGTAATGAAAAGTGCAATTTCTATGGAAAATGTATGTAGTAATTTGTATATTTATTGTTTGGTTTTCTTAATTATTTAATTAATTAATTATTATTATTTATTTGTTGTGGAAATTGATAGTGGGAGGATTCCATGTCCACATCCTGGAAGGATATGGCTGGAGCAGAGAGGATTCCAGAGGGCATTGTATTGGCATATTGAAGCTCGGGTTGTGTTGGACCTTCAAGAATTTATCAATTCTGTAATAGTCTTCATTTTTCGAAGTTATTACTTATTTATTAATTTTACTATTTGCTCAGCTTGTTGATTGAAATCAGAATTAACTTCTTGTTTTGGCATTTATGATATGCTATAATCCAAGTTTATCACTTTGAATTTCAGATTTGAAACTTCTATGTTTTTTTCTTTTCAGCTGTTGTGTATTATTCATGTTTTCAATTTTTATTTTTATTTTGGTTGCTTTTCTTGTTTTTAAGTTATCGTTTATGACCTTTTTAGGCTTATGATCGTGAACTCCGATTTTCCATGGTTGATGGAGACTTTAAAAAGTTTGAAGGGAAATGGGCTGTAAAATGCGGGACAAGGTAGGATTTGTATTCTAGCTTTTAACATTGATTAAATGATTCAGGAGAGTTTAATTTCAAATGCTAAAGTGGATATACTAATATTTAGCTGTTTCAGTTTATATTTTTAAATGTGGATGTACTATATGCTTGTGTTTAAGATATGATTATCTAAGCTCAAATTTGGACATGCCAGTGATCTGAAGGATTGCAATCAAGCACTCATCGAATAGTTGCATAGTAGACTCTCACTTCAAACTTCTGGAAGTTATGTTACAGATTTTTTGGATGTTAATGATTTTGTTGTCAAGATATTTGTTTCCGTGTGAATTATCTTCTGTTTTGACCTTCTTAAAACGGAACAACCCCATAAACATATAGCATTTTAGTCTTGTACTGCCGGAGCAAAATGCAATTTGAAATAATGCTAAAGATTCTAAAGTTTCATTTTGAATTGTGTGTCTATAAAACACAATTACTTGTTAAACCTTAGTAAGTTATATTTCTTACTTCAACTAATTCATTAGAGCTGTTACTTCTATTGCAAGACAACTATTCTCATGCATGCATTTATAAATGTTTTCCGTTTTTTGACGTCAATACTCTATAATGATGTAAGTATTTAAGTTAAGGTACTGTCAAGTGTCAATCCCAAAAATTTAAGAAAATGGACCAAAAACTACAAATATCAATAAAAACATGCAGTTCAGTCTTTAATATTTCTTTCATCTCTGGTCATTGCAGGTCATCATCAACTATTTTATCATACGAAGTTAATGTGATGCCAAGATTTAACTTTCCTGCAATTTTCTTGGAAAGAATTATCAGATCAGATCTTCCTGTGAATCTTCAAGCCTTAGCTTGTAGAGCCGAAAGGTCTCTTAAAGGGAATAAAGAAATAGAATTCACAGAAAATTCTCTAGATAGAAGATCCAAGGTTGTTGATAATTCAGTCCACACAAATGCAGATGGAGTGTTGAGTGAACAGGATAATGTGTCATCTGGACAGTTCAAAGAGGGTTTGGCTGTCTCTAGTTTTGGACCATTAACCCCATCTTCTAGTGGGTTTAACAGTAAATGGGGTGTTTACGGAAAAGTTTGCAGACTTGATAAACATCGCATGGTCGATGAGGTTCATCTTCGTCGATTTGATGGTTTATTGGTAACTTTATTGATCCTTAACTGTTCTAATCTAGCTTTCCCACTGATAGCTAATTTTTTTCACAGCAATTATTGATGTAATATATTTTACTGAAGGAAAATGGAGGTGTTCATCGATGTGTTGTAGCTAGCATAACAGTAAAAGCTCCTGTACGTGAAGTGTGGAATGTTTTGACTGCTTACGAAAGTCTTCCTGAGTAAGTAATATGCACTCTTTTTCAAAGCATTTTATAAATGTAACTTTTTTCTTGTACAATTCTCTACACTGGCTGATTCCTTGATATTTATATAAAGTCACTAAAATTCTTTGACGTCCATCTTGGTGAAACATGAAACCGAAAGATAGAGGGCATGTAGATTTTTATAGGCTGGTTAAGCAGAGCACCTAGGTACTTCTTAAAGAAAACATATAATGCGAGCTTTAAAGATCAGAAGTTTTACCAGCATACTGGTCAATCACATCATGCCACTAAAGCCATAAAGAAGAAAGACAATGAAATAAGTTTTGCTTTAGTTAATTTTTTAGATCTGTATTATCTCTCTTCTTCTATTTTCACTTTTTGTTAATTCATGAAATTACTCATGCAGGATAGTTCCTAACTTAGCAATCAGTAGGATATTATCAAGGGAGAACAACAAAGTTCGAATTCTTCAGGTACAAGCAAGATGTCACTAATTGTAATTTCAAATCAACACAGTCTGCATTCTTCATGCATTATATATACTCCTTGACCATGTGCTCCAGGCGACAATCCTTTAAATTTGGTGTAAGAGGACGACTAACCAATGAGAAACAAGAAAACAACTTAAACCAACAGGGAAAACTAATAAAAATAGGGAAGCAACGATAAGAAGAAAATAATCCTATATTAAAAGTCCAAAATAAATTAACTAAAAATTAATATGAAATCCTAAAATAAAGCATAGTAATTAGATAAGCTTCTCATGATCTCCCAATCACAATTCCAAGGCCCTAAGGTAACAGGAAGGTTTGCCCATTTTATTTACTAGAACAATCAGGAGAGAGATGTACCAATATTACTTCGTTGCAGACATGCAGGCTGAAAAATAGTAAGCACTAAGCAGTAGCAGAGAAGTTCATTAATCTATAAATGAATCAATGGCTTAATTAACAACAATTATGATGTCAAATTTGATACTGTAATTAAATTACACCACTAACTTTTTTTTAAGTATACCACATGCTATATAGTGTGGGCTATATAGCTGAAAATTATGATGAAAACGCCTAGTTTGTATCTTGACAATTTTATTATGCAATATTTGGGTTCTTGGGATCATAGACTTAAATATCACACTAGATGGAAGTTTAAATAAGTTGAGATCATTTCTGTGTTCCACTTTCTCAGTTCAGATTCTATTTCCAAATAATGCTGCCTTTCTAATATAAAATGTTATAATCAAGTACAAGGCAAGTATCAATAAATCATTCTATAAGTTCACTAGATCAAAATGGAGGAAAATATCTAAATTCGGTAAAAAGAAATAATGTTCCTATAGAATTTGAGAAAAATGATTATAGAAGGTTTAAGATCCATGTCATCATTCCAGGGAACCACTGTCAATACTAAACTGCATCACTTTCTGCAACCGTCAATAGACCACATGTACACAATTGGGGCTCTGCCATAAACACCAGCCAATGTGCAACCTCCACTAATTAACGTACTTTTTTGAACTGCCTGTGCTAGTGAATGGTGTGAAAGTTTAGATCATCTATATTTTCTATTTATTGGAGGTAATCTTATTGTTCTTTAAATTACTTGCAGGAAGGATGTAAGGGCCTACTTTATATGGTACTACATGCTCGTGTTGTCCTGGACTTATGTGAACATCTTGAACAGGAGATTAGTTTTGAACAGGTTGAAGGTGACTTTGACTCCTTTGAAGGAAAATGGATTCTAGAGCAGCTAGGGAGTCACCACACACTGTTAAAGTACACTGTAGAGTCAAAAATGCACAAGGATACATTTCTCTCTGAAGCTATCATGGAAGAGGTTGGTATATCTAAAATCATTGGCTACCCTAGCTTTCCGTTATTTATATAAAGTTTTTATGATTGTCAGCATAGGTTATGCATCAATGTTTGGAGAACTATCTGTAGAGTCTGACTTCCAAATGTATTTTCCATGTGGGTGAATGAATTGTTATTTTTTTTTTGGGTTCATTTGTAATAGATGGAAATTGTTTCTGTATTCTGCATTCTGAATTTTGAAACTAAATCTTATCTTACCAAAGTAATATCCATTTGTTCATTTTACCTTGAATAATATAATTTACTACTTGGTAACCATAAAACTAATAACAGTATGTTTACTTTATTATTTAAGAACAAAATCATTCTGTTCTGTGTTTGCTATAAGAAGGCATTCTCGTGAGTAAGAATATTCTTGATATATGATTATTGTAACATTACAGGTTATATATGAAGATCTCCCTTCAAATTTGTGTGCAATTCGAGACTTTGTTGAAAAGACGGAGGTAGCTAACTCTCCGTTAGCAAGTGACGAGAAAATATACATGGATCAAGAAACTGCTTCATTTGACACTGAGAATGATGAGGGTTATGGTACACCAGCTGAGCAGGTTTCTGATTCCAATGAAAAAAGTTTGTTTAGACAAAGGCCTAGGGTTCCTGGCTTGCAAAGGGATATTGAAATTCTTAAAGCTGAGCTTTTGAAATTCATTGAAGAACATGGACAAGCAGGATTTATGCCCATGAGAAAGCAACTTCGGTTGCATGGACGAGTAGATATTGAGAAGGCAATTACACGCATGGGTGGATTCAGAAGGATTGCGTCATTGATGAACCTCTCCCTTGCTTATAAACACCGGAAACCAAAGGGTTACTGGGACAACCTTGAAAATTTGCAGGAAGAGGTAAGGTTGATAGAGTGGTTACTTGGGTTTAAGCAACTCTTGGAGCATTATCAGGAGTTTGAATCCAACCATTACCCCTTTTCTGGGGCAAAAGGACCATCAAACACTGGGTTCACCAATAATAGATTATTAAGTAGCTAAATGTTAGTTCATATATATTTCCCCATTTCATTCTTTCAGCTCTGAAATAATCGTCAAGGGTAAAAATTGCCAAATGACAAAATGATCTATGTCATTATAAGGATCTACATATTCTATGTATGTGTTCCTTAATGATATTTTTAATATTTTTAAGAGATTTTCGTTTTATATTACAGATAAGTCGATTTCAAAGAAGCTGGGGAATGGATCTGTCATTTATGCCCAGTAGAAAGTCATTTGAGCGTGCAGGTAAAGAAGATCATCATCATCATTCCCACTTTTCATAGCATAGTGCCATAATTCTATACAAAGGTTTTCTTTCTATCTTTGCTGTTTTTGTTTTTTTTTTTTTGTTTTTGGTGTTTTCTTTAGGAAGTAGGAACGTAACTTGTCATGTGTTCTATATAAGCTGAGAAACTACCTTGTTTCGTTAAATTTATGATAAAGGCTTTGATTTCTATTGGATTTTCTCAGAAAGTTTCATTTACTCTTTACAGGTCGGTATGACATTGCTCGCGCGTTGGAAAAATGGGGAGGCCTACATGAAGTTTCACGTCTTCTATCACTCAAGGTGAGGCACCCAAATAGACAAGCAAACTTCTCCAGAGAGAAGAAAATGGACTATGTGGCACCAACTCATTATGATCTAGACGATAAAAGTAGGACACAATCCAATCCTTATGTATCCCAAGATACACAAAAATGGCTCTCAAAATTAAAACATTTGGATATCAATTGGGTTGAATGAAATCCTGTTTCATTTTCTACCTCCCTCAACTGTGTAATGCATAATAGAATTTGTATTTGAGATATCTCAAGAGTTACTAATTTCAGCAAAGGTTTTGTTTTGTTTTTTGGTTTTTTGGTTTTTTTTTTTTTTTGGTTGTCATCATCAAAGTAAAGGTAATTACCATGTAGCTAATATTCTGGTGGCATGCAAGAAAGTAAACAGAGGTTGTTTATTGTTTTTTTCTACCTCCCTCCCTCCCTTTTTTTTTTTTTTTTGTCATCATCAAAGTAAACAGAGGTTGATTAAAACTTCAGCTAATATTCTGGTGGCATGCAAGAATTACATGTTTTTATTACTATTCTTGTAACAATATATTTAAAATCCTTGTATTACTTAATTACTTTACTGTGTTAAAAAAAACTTATACTGTACAAATATTTACAAAAAGTTATGAAAGGACAATTATATGAATTAAAAACAGTGCTAAATTTATCTTAAAAAAAATAACAAACGTTGTGTTATATGAATAATCACAATTAATGTAATATATATTTTACCTGGCAGTATACTTGAACCAAATAAATGCTCGACGTGGAATGCATCCAAGGTTTTTTTTTTTCCAAGGTGTAGCACCAATTTGTTACCAATTTATTCTCATAAGTGGTAAGCATTAATTTCTGATGGTTTTCAAAAATGATTATAAATATCTTTAGGAACCCCACAGACCAGCGAGTCAACTAGTTGAAAGAGCTTAAAAATTCTAGTCAAAAGTCATGATTTTTCAGAAGCCATTTTACTTATTCAACATATTTAGAGTACTGTTAGCCCAGCTTGTAACAAGTACTATGAGCAAGAGATTATATCCAATTTATTTTTGATGAATAAAATGAATTAAGCCAAAAAGACCTCAGAGAGGATTACAAACCAAGGCACCCCAACCGATCAATACAAGCCTGATCTAAAAAAACAGTTGGGATAAAAACTAAATTACCAACATCATAAAATAGTGTTCTTAGAAAAGTGGAAGAAATCTCATTAATTAAAACTTGGGCTTTATAGAACATTTCACGCTACACTCAATACATACACACTTACATGAATTTTTCTTTTTAGATTTTTTTTAAAGGTATCATATTAACATTCTACTAATAGATGTGTTTGAAATACTAAAATATCATTAAATTGTACTATAAAAATTGTAGATCTTGTAAAAAATATGAATGACTTTTATAATAAAATTATTTTACTACTCACATTTATAATTTTACTCAGTACATCATAACTATCTCCTTATTCCATTGCATCCATTTAATCATTCTTTAATGTCCATATTACTTCTCTATTTTGTCTACAAGAGTATATAAATGCTTAATTGATGGAAATGGACGGTACGGTTATCCAGAATATTCACCAAACACAAATTATGTATTTAATTAAGATTTTAGAAAGATTTTATGAAATTAAAAAATTTAAGTGTATTCGTTACAGACTTTAAATTTTTTTTAAAAAATTATAAAGTATTCAATTAAAACTTTTTAAAAATTTATAAAGTCACATGAAATATTCAATTTGTTAATAATTTTTAAAAAAATTTATAAATAAAAATTTTTGTATATTTTTTAGTCAAAAATAAAAATTTTATGTTCATAAAAAATATAAAAGACTTTTGTATATTTATCAAATGAAATAATAAATTATGTATCATTGTTTAGATAGTTATTTCTTTTAATTTGCTTATTTATTTAAAATTTATATTTATATTTAAATTATATAAATATATCTACCAATAAAATTTATACGTATTATTTAATAAATAAATTTTATCAACATTTTAATATTTTATAATATTAATGGAAAAACACTTAGCAATAATGTTAGTTATCAAAATGTTTGATATAATAAAATCTAAGTAGTTTATTTTTTTAATTTAATGATCCAGTTAAAAGTTGACTTAAAACCAATAACATGGTGTAAAACAAATAAAATAATATTACCAATACCCGACCTACTTCCCCATCCTACCGTCTAGTACCGAGTTGAGATAGAAAGAGGAAGAGAAGAAAAGGCATGGTTTGGGTGAGACATAGTAGGATTTTTTAAATGGGTTAGATCAATTGGAGCTCTCTCTCTCTCTCTCTCGTANTTTTAAATGGGTTAGATCAATTGGAGCTCTCTCTCTCTCTCTCTCTCTCTCTCGTATCAACAAAATTAATTTATAGAAAAAGCCTTAAACATGGGTCGAAGCTTATCGCGTTCGCCATCATACAGCAGGAGTAGGAGGAGAAGCAGAAGGGACCGAAGCAGAAGTCGCTCTCCCTACACTGTTTCTCGTTCCAGGTTTCCTTTTAATTCTAGTTTATTTTTTATTTTTACGTTTTTTCTGCCCATTTTCCTCGATATTATTGCTTTATAGGTTGTTATTTGGAGTTTGAATAAACATGATTTCAGCCATTTGAATATTATTGATTTGGCTTCTTTATGTAGGTGTTACTGGGTATTGTTGAGTGTCCATTTTTATTTTTTTATTTTATTATTATTATGGTATTGGTGATTGAACTTTTGGGGGTATGATTTAATTGTGATTGCTTAAAATGTTTTTCCTGCTTTGTCCTAGTTCATAATATATAGGTTTTTTAGATTTAAAACTCATGTTACTGTTTTGTGGGTTTTTAATTTTAAACTATTGTAGTTATTTTGCTCACAAGATTGAGATGAGATGTAATTATTTGATAATAGAAAATCTTAATATCTAAAGTGCTGTATCATGTATGCGAGAGAAAGTGCCTGAAACAAATTCTCTTTGTGTGTTTGTGTTTGAATTTGTACTGGCAGGCGTGCAATATGGATTTTACCATTTAGCAGCATAATTTCAATGTTATTTTCACAAATGAGTAGGCGTCAATGTGTGACATGCCATGCAAGTAGTTTGGTCATGAAGGAAACACATCTTGAAAGATTTGGGAATAGGAATTCCTTTATATATATATAATAAATTTGTATATTATGCAGGCGAAGAAGTCATTCTAGTTCCCCACGACGGCTTCGAAGTCGCTCGCCTAGGCGTCATAGAAGAAAAAGAAGTAGGAGTAGTTCACAGTCTTCTTTACCAAAATCACGTAGTCCAAGTCTAGCATCAAATGAACGCAAAAGCGCAACTGATAAAGTTCGGAAGGAGGAGGAGGAGAAGAAGAGGTGACTTTATCAATACTTCTATGTTTTCCTAAGATCTTACATGTTCTCTTTTGCGTATGGTTTAGTTATATGTTGTAACCCAAGGTATTTTTGCCTTTTGCATGACTTACTATAGATTGAAATTGACCTGCTTCAATAATATAGTTTCCTCTTACCATATTTGGGGGTAAAGTCAATGTACATTATTTGGTTGGATGGTGGTATCTTTTCAGTTAAGTCCCTTTATTGGAAAATCCCAAAGCAATGTAGTTACTTTTAAAGCAACATCCTTATTCTTATATGATATTTCCACTGAATTTGGAAGCACTGAAACTTCAGAAGTCAGAACTGAGGACATCACTGAACCAGTACTAAAATGCAAGTTTACCTGAAAAAAAATGTCACTAGCCGAACACATGATTAAAAAATTGTGGGAATATAATAAAGTACTATTTTCTGTCAACGATAAGAAAAATGGAAGTCACAACTTAGAGTTATATAAGGAAACTAGAAAAAGTAGACGTAGAAGATCTACATTTTGGCACATTGAAAGATAACCGTATATTTAAGATTTTGGTACTTAAGCAAGAGCCTCCTTTGTTTCCATATGGTGCATCACTTTGTGATATGTAGATTGCTAGGGTCTGCATGAATAATTATTACTATGAGAAACTGTCTTGCTGATATTGAATTCTGTTGTTTTTAAGTATCTTTCCTTTTATTATATATATTTTTTTTTAAACTTAATAGATTGTTGGATCAGACTGTAAAGCATTGGCTATACTAGTCAAAGAAGTTAGACCTCTACTTCAGCTATTATGACCATTAAGAAATCAATTAGTGTCGTAATTTTTATCATGCTTCAATTAAGTATTTTTTCTATCAGAGTACTTGTCTTGAAAGTGATTATATGCTTGAGTTCTATATAATGTGGTAAATAAATATGTGAGAAATTATATCTTGATCCCCTATAGTCATTCCCCTGCTTGACATTTTCCACTTGCTATCAGGCGTCAACAGGAGGCAGAACTCAAACGACTAGAAGAAGAGACTGCAATGAGAATAGAGGAAGCAATTCGTAAAAACGTTGAGGAGAGGCTGAATTCTGAGGAAGTTAAGATAGCAATAGAGAGGAGAATAGAAGAAGGTAGAAAGAAATTGATTGATGATGTTGTTGTTCAACTTGAGAAAGAAAAGGAAGCTGCTCTTATTGAAGCAAGACAAAAAGAAGTAAGCATCTTAAAATGGGTCCAGTTCTTTATCTCTTTTCTTAGATGCTGCAGCAATTGGAATATTTTGATTAAGCAATGATTTCCTCTGAGTGAAAAATTGTGCTGTTTAAGGAATATTTGTTGTTGGCTACCTATCTGATGGGTAATGTGTCAGCGCCTATGATGGAAGGGTCTAACAGAAAAGATTAGGTTGTTTCAAGGTGGTAAAATCATGTTTATCATGCCATATGTTTTTATCATTGGGTCATTGTACTTGCTTAAAAAAGAGAAGTATGTAAATAATATATTTAACTAACACAGTACGACTACTGAAGTTGACAATCACTAAATTGAAACCCTTGTAATCTGTAATATTTCTTATTAGGCATGCTATGGTGGTTTATTGTATGAACCTTTTGCATGGGGTTTTACTCTGTCAAGGAAGAAAAACATGTAAAGGACTATTATTTTCATCATTGTAATCGTTGTCATCGATATCTCTCTGAAATCTATCTATATTTGCAACAGATATTATTGATATTAGTACTTTTACTGTCATTGTTTAATTTTTGGTTATTAATTTGGCTGCATATCATCTCATCTTGTCCCTTAAATTTTCATATAATCACATAACTATCCTCAGGAACAAGCACGAAAAGAGAGAGAAGAGCTTGATAAGATGCTAGAGGAGAATAGGAGGAGAGTGGAAGAGTCTCAGAGAAGAGAAGCTTTAGAGCTGCAGCGAAAAGAGGAGGAACGGCATCGAGAATTGGAGTTGATCCAGAGACAGAAAGAAGAACATGCAAACCAAATGAAGTTGCAAAGCAAGAACAAATCTCGATCAAAGTCTTTTGGTATGGGATTTTGACAATGATTTCTGCTAAACTGGTTTTGTAACAATGATCTTGTATGATTCACCAAAAAAAAAATGATCTTGTATGCGCAGTGTTTAGGCTCCCTCTTTCAGTGGGGGCTATTTGACAAATTTGTTGAAATTGCTCTACAATTGGCATTATTCGTGGGAGCTTTCTTACATGGCTTTAGGACTGAATCTTATTGAGGTATTTGAGTTTTATTTGATGAATTGCTTATAAATCTTGGCAGAGTTGTTCTTAAATTAGGGAACAAAGCACTGTCTCATAGTAACTCGCATGAATGGAAATCTAGGGGCTTAAGTATACAAAGGTCTGTTTATAAAATTCCCAAATTATAAGAGTGTGTTAAGAAGATAATTTTTGTTATTATTAATTTGAAAAAATTACAAATTACCAATGTAACAGTCTCAAGTTAGATAAAACCTTAATATTATATGGATAATTAATCTTCTAAGAAGTAAGAACTTCCAACCAACCTTAAAATGTGAAAAATGCAGGGATAGTTCAGTCGTAAAATACAGTCATTGTTTCCTCTTTGAAATAATCACCAGTTGGAATCCCCCACCATTAATATTAAATTAATAATAATAATAATAATAATAATAATAATAAATAAATGACATAATCATTTTTTAGCTGGTTTTTTCAGTGCAAATTCTGTAACAGCATCTTCAAATGTGCTTTTTATTTTATTTTTTTTTATTTTAAAGAGTCTTCTATATCTTTTTTATAATTGTAATATTTTAAAATAAAAATAAAAATATGTTCTTTTACACTGCTTTTAATAAATTTATTTATTATCTATAGAAGTGAATAATAAATAAATTTATTAAAAGTATTATATGCAGAGCTGATTTGCACTGTATATGATGCTGCTTTTCAACGTCAGACTAGGAGGGGGTGACAGTGGTTTTATTTTTCGTGACTGGAATGGCTCTTCTGTTTGTTGTAGCTTCGTTGTATTTTTGAGTGATGATGCGCTATCTGCTGAAAGTCAAGCTGTTTTCCATGTTTTGTTGACTGCTCGTCGCATGGGTTTTGGGAAGATTCGCGTTGAGATTGATTGTGATGTGCTTTATCATTGAATTAATGGTGGCGCTAGGATGTCTGCTTGGGTTAATATCTGTTTTCTCGTTTGTAATTTTCATTTGTTCTTTTGCAGTTAGGGCTGGCAATGTGTCGTGTTGAACTGTGTTCGTATCGTGTCGTGTCAAATTTTGTTCACCCGAACCCAACCCGTTAAGTTTTTGTGTTGAACCGTGTTCATATCGTATCGTGTCGTGTTCGTGTCGTGTTTTATTCGTGTTTTCTAGACATGTACGTGAGTGTTTTATTTTTTTATTTAAATTAATATATATTATCAAATGATAAATCATTATCAATTTATATCTATTAAGCTTAAATACATATTCAAATGATATGTTAAACATTTTAAAAAATATATATTAACATACTAAAATTCAACATAAATAAGAACTGTGAATTTAAAATATGTAAAATATTACGAATTAAAGCTATATTAAATATTTATCGTGACTAAAAAACAAAATATGCATTTCAATTATAAATTTAAAAATATTCAAAATATTATAAAACAAACTAAAATTAATTTAAAAATATTCAAAATATTATAAATCAAACTGAAATTATACATCCAATATAAGTAATAAAAAA
>QANX01002449.1:0-21915 GCA_003254975.1 Ochetophila trinervis | reverse complement strand
TTATATTCTTTAAAATAAAAAGTAATATTATAAATGGTCTAAGAGCATCTTCAATTCACTCTCTAAAAGTTTAATTTCTCTATTTTAAAGAGTTTTTATTTTTGGTAACTTCAACAGACTCTCTAAATTAAGAAGTTAAAATAAATAATGAAACTTGATTTTTTATATTTGGAGAGCCAAATACACTTTTTATATGAAGCTTTTAATGCATTTTTATATTGTTATATAATTTTCAATGCACAATTGTAATTATATTTAATTTTACATTTCTTTTCTTTTATATATATAAAAACATTTTGCTAGTTGTATAATTTATATGTTGAAAAATAAAAAATGGTGATAAAAATTACAATTAAAATTGAATAAAAAATTATGTTTTTTATTTTATAAAATTTTTAAAAATATTTTTTATTTTAAAAATTATACTTTTTAAAATAAAAAATCATCGTTATCTTTTTAATTTTGTTATATTCTCCGTAAAAACATTCGGTGACTTTCATCAAATACCTTATAGGTAATGTGTAAAATTACAATGAAAATTTAGTGGAAGTTGTACTATTAGTTTCATTAATTTACTTATTTTTTTGAAAATAATTAATTAATTTTATTTAATTTTTTTAAATGCAATAAACAAACAAAAGAAATTTAAAATCAGATGAAAGCTGAGAGCTCATTACCTTCGAAATCGATGTGGCTGTACTGTATGGTCTACGTCTTCATCTCCGCTCTCTCACCATTAGGTTTTACTCCTAGACTCGGATGAATCTTCAAAAATCATTTGAAATTGACGACAACGAGATAAAAAAAACATCATCAGTCATCTGTATCATTTTATTTAGGGAAAATTATACTTATGATACCTAAACTATTATGTGTGTTACAACTAGCCACTCGATTTTTTTTTTTTGATGAGATATCCAAACTTAAAATTTGTGACACTGTTCATACATGTGCTCATTTCTGTTTGTTTTGGGTGTCAGTCTCACGTGCACAACACGTTTTTGAACAGTGATCGGGGTATGTAATGTCATTTCACTCCATATTCATCTATAACTTCCCCCAATTCATCTTCTTTACATGCCTCTCTAATCACAGTTCTTGGTGCCACTTTCACCACCACATCCTCTCTCTTAGCCCCTGCCTGCAGTTTCCCTTGTCCATGACTCCTTCTCCCAGCTTGAAAATGCACATTGTTCCAGAATAGCAATAATGAGTTCATTGACCCGTCAACCTCGACATACAAATTGCCACTGTGCTCACCGTCACCGCCTGACGGACCTCCCAACGGCACATACTTCTCTCGCCGAAATGCCACCACCCCGTTACCACCATTCCCTGCCTTCGCATATATTTTTGCGCAGTCGAAACACAGCATTATCGCCGATACTCCCTTCTCCTTCACTTCCTCTCCCTCTAAATCACCATCATTGTCAGAAAAGTTCATAGCTCGACCTTAAAAAATATTTGCAGACTTGCCGTAGTTTACTTCTTCTTCACCGCTGTCATAATCTTCATCCTCCATTTCGGAATCATAATTACTCTCAAAGATTTCAAATTTCCCATAATTCATCCCTAAATTATTATTCACACTGCCTTCTTCTTCTTATTGCGCTTAAATGGTCAATTTCGTTATCAATCTCTTTCGCTGCGCCCAAATCGGCGAGGCTGACACATGTGAAGGGTTGCGCCCGAACTGTTCATACCTGTCTCTACACTCAAAAATTGAGAGCCCTAATTTTCGAAGAAGACGAACTGGGGAAAGTTAGAGATGAATATGGAGTGAAATGACATTACAAACCCCGGTCACTGTTCAAAAATGTGCTGTGCACATAAGGTTGACGCCCAAAACAGACATAAATGGGCACATGTATGAACGGTGTCACAAATTTCAAGTTCGGGTATCTCATTGCCAAAAAAAAAAGATTGAGTACCTAGTTGTAACACACATAATAGTTCAGGTATCATAGGTATAATTTTCCCTTTTATTTATAACATACAATATAAATTTAAAAATTTAAAATTATGCATAATATTATAAAATGATAAAATAAACTTTATAGCATAAGTGGCTTGTGATACAACCTAATTCATATAAAAGTTGTATGTTGTTTTTCCAGTTTGAGAAATATATTTGCACTTCAATTTTCAATTTGATTTACTATTTAAGTTCATGAAAAAATTAATGAAATTCTGTACTTGCAAAACCACTTATGTATATAAACATATATATATATATATTAATTAAACTAAATTCAAAAGCTTCCATTAAAAAAAAAAAGTATGAATGAGCTAAAATGGCAATTATCGGGGTGTGTGTTTGTTATTAGGTGCATTGAACTTTCTAATCATAACTCTAATTTAAATTTAGTTCAAGTTCGTGGTATAGGAGAATTTGAAATTATTGTTTCAAAAAACAATAGTTTTGTTGCGTAATTAACTTATCATTTTAAATAATAAAAATGCAATCTCTCATTTGGTATAATGTTTAATTATGTGTATTGTTTTTTATAAGATCATTCATGTTCACCATGTGAAATTAACTAATTTGATTTGTCATTCACATTTATACTAAGTGAAGTGTATTTAATTAGGACCTTAAAAGACTTAAACATATTTTTTTAACTCAAAGACTTTAATAGATTTTTATAAAGTTTATAAAAATATGCTTGATTTTGAATGATTTTATAATTTTTTTTTAAATGACTTTCATAGATTTTATGATTTTTATAAACTTTTTTAATGACTTTTACAAACTTTGAATGACTTTTCATGTTTAAAAAACTTTTATATTGTTTCACATAACTGTGAAAATTTATATACGGTTCTATCGATTTTCATTTTAAAATACTTTTTAATATTTTTTCATTAATTTTTAAATATAATATAGAAAAATTAACAAAAATATTTATACTTTTTCACGTTAAGAAAAGTATTCATTAATTTTTTACATTGATATATTTATATTTTTTTTACGTTAATACAAATTTTAAAAAAAATAAATTACCTCAATAAGCAAAATTTATTTCAAAAATAGTATATAATTAATTTCATTTGTTAGTAATTAAAAATATATTAAATATTTTATTTTTCATATCAAGCAAAAGTAAATGAACATAAAAAAAAATAAGTATAAAAGAAAATAGTTATTTAGGCATTTTTTCAAACCAATTCACAAATTTTTTACACTTTGATATATTTTTATATTAAAAAAATCAAATGTTGCAAATATGTAATAGTATAAAAAGTATTAATAATTATAAGCAAATATATAATAAAGAGAAGATAATAAAAAAATCCATAATAATTTTTTTTTTCTTTTGTTAGACTTTAGTTTTGCAATTGAAAAGGAGATGAAGATGGAGAAGAAAAGAGATGAGAATGAAAGAGATCCAAAATGATGTATAATATAATTGGAGTCATTTAAAAAGTTTTAAAAGTCTACAAAAGTTTTGGAAAAGAGTGAGAGACTTTTTATGGGCAATTTTTTTTTTCTATTTTTGATTTAAAAGTCTACAAAAGTCTTTCATTTATAAAAGTCTTTAAAAGTTATTGGTAAATTGAATACACCATAACTTTATAAACTTTTAAAAAGTCTTAATTGAATACTTCATAACTTTTATAAAGTTTTTAAAAGTATAGATTGAATACCCCATGATTTTATAATTTCTTTTAAAGTTTATATTGAATACACTAACATGGTTGTATTTAATCATGACTTTGGATGACTTCTATATGTCTAAAAAGTTTGAATGTATTTAATTAAGACTTTTAAAATATTTTAAAAGTCATGGTGTATTCAATAAAGACTTTTATAAACTTTTAAAAAATCTTCAAAAGTCATGAGATATTTAATTATAACTTTTTAAAAGTCCATAAAATTTACAGGTATTCAATCTAAACTTGACTTTATAAAAAAAATAACTTTTATCGACTTTTGTAGACTTTTGGGTGAGGAGTATATATATTCAACCTCAAAATTTGTTTCTCATTCTCCATAAAAACTTTCATAGACTTTAAAAAAAAAAAAAAAAAGGACAGAGAACAACCAAGTGTTAGGGTTCTTCTTCTTCAACGTGCTCCTCCACTTTTATACAGGTATTTACTAGTTCTCACTCTTCAATTTTTATTTTGAATAAAAATCGAAGATAGGTATCGACCAACTCTACTCCTTATTCTCCGAATCATGAAAAATATTTTTGACAGCCACTACTGCACTTCATATCTTTGGCTTTAATCATCTTTGCCGCATAAATATAATATTTGAAAATTAAACTAAAAAAAAAAAAAACAAACATAGCATCCATCGTAAAAGAATTCTTTGAGAAGCTGTTGTTGTGAAATTGATCCAAAAATAGTACATGTAATGAGATGCTCTGCGTGAACTCCTAACTTGTTCTAAGTGCTGAGGAAGGTATGATTTGGGGTTTCTAACTTTAAGAGGTCAAAAAAATTTAGTTGGTCAAATTCTCTTATATATCAATTTGACAACTATGCATCGATGGTACGAAAATGGAGTGCAAAATTTTGTGAAAATAGTAAACATCCCCCCAGAGTTTGGAAAAGTAGAAGACCATAATTTTGAGTCAAAAAATCTTCTTCCCTCCCATGTAGTATATCCATAACTATCACCATTTTGGGATTGAATTATTGTTGTGTTTGATGATTCACTTGTATTTGTTGAATTCTGTAACATTTTGATTGAATCTTTGTGTAAGCTTATCGTAGTTACCATCATTAATGCATTAAAATACAAAGGGATTTAGGGTAGAGTATGGCTTAGTATATTTCTCTTTCTAGTGAAAACATTTTCCCTCATAAACTTAACAATATCTGCTCAGCACATTAAACCAATCCTTTTTATCACAGTTAAGGAAAGTTTGTGCTCCCCATTTTGCACCCATTTGATATTATTTTATTCTCTGTCACTAGTTCTAATTTTAACTACTTAACTGAAGCACCTGTGGACATATTATTTCAGCATGTAAATGTTTTTTTGTTTTCTTCAAAATACTTTTTGTAATAACTGACTCCCAATCCCAAATTATCTGAGAATTACCTCTAAAACTAAATATGTCCTTCATGTGTGTGTGTGTGTGTGTGTGGTGAGGGTGAGAGAGAGAGAGAGAGANATTTCAGCATGTAAATGTTTTTTTGTTTTCTTCAAAATACTTTTTGTAATAATTGACTCCCAATCCCAAATTATCTGAGAATTACCTCTAAAACTAAATATGTCCTTCATGTGTGTGTGTGTGTGTGTGTGTGGTGAGGGTGAGAGAGAGAGAGAGATTTATCTATATACTATACTTCTGATGTTAGTTATGTCCGGCCGAAGTTAACCTTTCTTTTTATGATGCTACTATAATTATTTTTGTATGCTTGATATCTTTGTTTCTGGTGCTCTTTTGAATATATATATATATATATTATATAATTGGATGTCTGTGTTTCTGGTGCTCTTGTGAATATATATATATATATATATTATAATTGGATATCTTTGTTTCTGGTACTCTTGTGAATATATATATATATATATGTATGTCAAACTGTTATAGTTAATACTAGAGTTATACTCTAATTGCTTATTATTTTTCATGTCAATTTATTAGTAATTTAATGGAAGACTCAAACCAATGAAATGACAAACGAAAAAGGAAAAGTGGACAATGGAAGAAAGCAACTATTCTCACCTGATGAAAATAACTTTGAATTTAGATGGGATATTGTTACAAAGAAACTCACTGCTAGTAATGAAACATGGGAAGCGTACTTTAAGGTATATTTTTTAAACTTTTTGTTTAATACATCTATGAATTTTATTTTAGTATATATGACGTATAAATATATATTAGGGATGGGCATGTTTCATATATTAATATTAATTTTTTTCTTTTTATTTTCAGTCTCATCTGACACATAAAAGTTATCATACTGACACTTTGGACTATGAAGATTTAAAAATTGTAATTGGAAATAGCATCGCAATAGGGTAACACTCAGTTGGATTAAAGAAAGAAACAGATGCAAGAACACTTGATGTAGATGACAATAGAGATGGTGGGTTAAATGACTTGGAGTTTGATCCATTGACTGAGACATTCATACAAAGTGATGCACATGATACTTTACCACAATCTCCATCTTTAGGCGATTTCACCCCGTAGCCTATGAATTCAGAAGCTTTTCCAACAACTAGAAAAATAAATAGAATGGAAGTTGATGAAAAATCAGGCTCAATTGAAGTTAATAGAAGTCACTCGGATGCAATAAACAAGTTCACTCAAACTATCAGCAAATTAAAACAAAATATTGGTTCAATTGACATTAGACAACAGTGTTGCTGGGATGTGATCAAGGAGATTCCTAATTTGGATAATCATGCTTGTTTCAAGGCTTTTAAGTTGATTAACACTAGAGTAAAAAAGATGGAGTTCTTGAAAATGACACCTGAAAAGCATTCTGAGTGGATAAATTTTGAATTAGAAAAATGAATTGTTTATTTTAATACACTAGTAATGTTTTAGATTGTTTTTTAATTATTATTGTTAGGGAATTTCATTATGATTTTTAACTTTTTAATGAATTACTTTCTTTAGTTTATGATTTTCATTGCTAGTTTTTAACTTTTTACTATTTTTTTATAATTTTAATTATATCCATATATGAAAAATGCATAAAACTTGAACATAGTGAATTTATTTTTTTCTCAGGTGATTCAATTTTTATGATATCTAATTCCAACATGCATGAAAATGTTGAAATAGAGAAAAAAAACAAATTGAAGAAGAAGATATGGAAGATGAAGAGAACGATGAAGAATGCGATGAAACTATTAGGTGTTTATTGATATNTAATTATATCCATATATGAAAAATGCATAAAACTTGAACATAGTGAATTTATTTTTTTCTCAGGTGATTCAATTTTTATGATATCTAATTCCAACATGCATGAAAATGTTGAAATAGAGAAAAAAACAAATTGAAGAAGAAGATATGGAAGATGAAGAGAACGATGAAGAATGCGATGAAACCATTAGGTGTTTATTGATATCTTTAGTAACAATTATTTATAAGCTAAATGAGCTTATAGATAATATGTATAATAATCATGTCCAACGTTCTTTATCTAGGCGACCAAAAACCTCAATTGGATACGATTATGTACACAAAATATTGGAAGATAATCCGGCAAACTTTCGACAAGTTTATAGAATGTATCCTGATGTGTTTCTAAAGCTATGCACTATCATTAGAGAAAAAACATTCTTACAGAACACCAGATTTATTTATATTAAGGAGATGCTTGCAGCATTTTTACTCATAGTCAGTCAAAATTCTCGATATTGTGTGATTCGATAAACATTTTCTCGATCACATTTTATTACCAGCAAAAATTTTAACTGAGTTTTGAAGGCATTGAATATAATTGCAGTAGATATGATGACCAAACCTAGATCGATAGCGTTAAAAAAAGTTAGAGAAAATACAAGATTTTATCATTATTTTAAAGTAAGTGACTGAAGCTATTATGATTAATTATCATTGTTGTTATTATTATTTATTTTTTTATTACATGATTGCATTGGAGCTATTGACGGAACACATATTCCAGCAATGGTACGTGGACGTGATACAAGCAGTTATCGTAATCGTCGTGGAATAATTTCGCAAAATGTCTTAGCAGCTTGCAATTTTGATTTGGAATTTATGTACGTGCTTAGTGGGTGAGAATGATCTACTCATGATTCAAAAGTGTTAAATGATGTTTTATCAAAGAACAACAGACTTAAAGTACCACAAGGTTTTTTTTTTTTTGCCACCTATTTTTTATTGCATTATTTTTTTGTACACTTAATTATTTTGACGTTCATTTTTTATTTCTTAAGTATACAAAAAAAATGCTTACTAATTGTACAAATACAATTGTTTGTTCAGGCAAATATTTTTTGGTAGATTGTGGATTTCATAATCGACGTCAATTCTTAGCTCTTTTTTGAAGTGTTCGATATCATCTTCAAGAATTTTCTGGTCAAGTTCGTGATCTTGAAACTACAAACGAGTTGTTCAATCTTCGTCATGCTTCTTTAAAAAATGTAATTGAGAGGATATTTGGCATATTCACATCACGGTTCACAATTTTCAAGTCAACTTCTCTTTTTCCATTTATTACACAGGCAAAATTAGTGTTAGCTTGTGCAGGATTACACAACTTTCTTCGTAAGGAGTGTTATTCTGATGAATTTTCAGCCAATCTAGATAATGAAAATTTATCATCTTCCCTAGTAATGGTTAATCAAGACAATGATTTTGAACCTATTTATGAGACTCAAATGCAACAAAGAGAGCATGCTAATGAATGGATGATTGATATAGCTACTAGCATGTGGAATGATGTTGAAATTATTAATAGTGGTGGACTTTAGATATTTTACTTTTTCCATTAAATATTTTTGGTATTTTATGAATATCATACATTTTCTTTTGAATTAAAAATTTTTGTCTTCATATTTTAATAATTTATTTGTTAATCTATTAGTCACTATTATATTAAAGTTATATTTTCTTTATTTTTTCTCCATTTTCTCAAATAAGCATGCACATGCTATTGTAGCCAACATAAAGGAGTAATAAGGCATTATTTATGACATATAAATAATGATTAAATGGTTGCAATGAGAAAGAGATAGATATATGAAGTATTTATAAATCTGAATAGTAAAAATAAAAAGTTTATAAAAGTAATTTAAAAATCTATAAAAATCTTTTAAATTTTTTTTATAAAAGTTACTCAAAGTCATCAATACTTTTATAAAGTCTACAAAAATTTATTAAAATCTGCTAAAGTCTATAGTTAAAAAAAATCAGTAAAACTTTTTAAAAGTTTTAATTGAATATACATCTTTAAAACTTTTTTAACTTTATAAAAATTTTTTAAAGTCTTGATTAAATACACATTTCTAAAAACTTTGTGAGATAGTGACACCAAAACAAAAAATTTAAATTTTTTTATATTTCATTCTTTTTAAAATTAATAAAATAAAAATGTTCATGTCTCACCTCAACTGAGAGGAGTAGTTGATAATATAGACATTATTATCAAAGAGTTTATTCAACATATCTATTTGAATATTGGGTCAATATATATATATATATATATATATTTATATAGATAGATATCAATATCACTGACCAACAAGCGTATCAAAAATACATATTGAAGACTCAGGAGATTTTTTGTTATCCATCATACATTCATATTCGTGTGGGACTAGTTTATACAAGTGATGCACCTTTATTTTTTATCCCAAAAATAAGAGAAAGTGATACACCATTTTAATTATATATGTGGAAAAGTAAAGCTTATAAAAATACTCATATCCAACATTTATAAGTTTGATTTAGTAGTAAAATCATAAAAATACATTTTCACATTCTAAATTTGACCACATCAGAATGATATCCTTTTTCCATTTTAAATTAGAATATATTGTTATTCCGTTCTAAAATAAGTAATTTATCATAAATCAATTTCAATATATTGTTTTTATTCAACAATTTACCATATATACCATAAACGAAAATAAATTAGACAATAGAAAGCTAGCTTTTCAATGAAGTCTCCCAAGGATTGATTCTTTGAAATTCGAATGTTCGATCAAAATGGAAAGCCAATTTGTGAGTTTTTACCAAACAACCAAAAGAGTAGAATTTTTGTTGGTAATACTTTTTAAAGTATATAAGATATGTAATAAATAGAGTTGGCATCCAATTATGCGAGACTGAAGTGACCTTCACTAAAAGGAAACAAAAATGGACCATCAATAGTCCTATGTGCTCCTTTGATGCTATTTCTATGATGTATGTCATCACTGACTGCCGAAGAAAGAGGCTAAGAAAACACCTGCACATGCTTGCAATCCAACTAAACAAAAGTATCATTATGATCATAAAGAAAAGAAAAATGAAAATAAAATTCTGGCCCAGAATAATAAACTTTGGGGCTAAANCAATCTCCCATGTTTGCTAAAATGTCTGATAATTTGAGACACATTCGGAGTAGGTGGAGTTAGAAGGGAGAAAAATTGGTCAAATAAAAAACAGGACATACGCTTTGTATATTTACAAAACTGCCACCGGTTTTAGTTTAGGTACAAATATTTTTGAAGGTGTTAATATTATATTTGTGCTACAATTTTTTTTGTAGCTAAATTATACTATTACACACGAACTTAACTGTTTGTAGCAAAAGAACATTACATTTATAATATTGGAAGGAGGAAAATTTTGCCGCCTCAAAATTTGAATTTTTAGTTACAAAATTGAGCTATAATGAATGTTTTGTAGCTGATTTGTATGAAATTTTTAGTGATTAGCTACAAATCTGGAGAATGTGAGAAAAAATACCATTTAGCTAAAAATCAATATTTTTATAGCTAAAATTCGTAGCAACTGCTCACTTTTTTTGTAGTGAATTAATGTTGAAGGAAATTTAAGGCAATAGATTGAGAAGCTATTTGGAATCGCTGAATCTTTCAACTAATCACAGATTGTCTACATAATACAGATGGATAGAGAATGGTCATCTTCTTCAAGAATTTTGCATTTTTGAGTAAATACTTTATTAGCTCTATCTCATTCTCTTCTCCTTTAATGTCTATTTCTACTTCCTTCAATGAGTGGACAAATTCCAGATTTTGAGACTCCTAATACTCTGAATTATAACATATCCCACCTCCACCTCCACCTCCTCTTCCTCCTGTATTGATTTTGACCAAGACTAAAAAAAGTTATAAAGGAAACCACATCATAGATAATATCAAATGTGCAGATTAGCAACTAGGAATGCAGGTGTATTTTAAATTAACAAAAATACATAAAAAAAAATACAATATAAAATGATTGACAAAAAAATATAGAAAGTGGAGAGATATATTCTCATCTCATTAATTTTGTATATTACTTCATGATAATGCCACTATATATAGAATCATATGTAGCCATAAGTAACAAAATAGTAATCCCCATAAATATAAAAATTAATACCATAGAGATGTTATGTACATATTTTTAAACAAATTCATTGTTAATGATAATAGGTGTATAGTTACACCAATAATAAACGGTGGCATCCATATTCATAACATATATTTATTTAATTTGATGGGATTATTTTATAGAATTATTTTTGTATGAAATCAATTATATAACATTTTTGTATATATTTTTAACACTAATGTAGATAGGGTGAGAACCCAAAATAAAAAATAGGGATAAATGCACTTTAGTACTTTGTAGTTTGCTAAACTTACACATTAGACCTTCAAGTTGCAAATATATCACATTAAGCCTCAAATTTACATTTTATATGCCACATTAAGCTTTCAAGATTCAAATGTATCACATTATGCCTTCAATTTATATTTTATATCACATTAGTCATCAAATTTCAAGTGTATCACATTAATCTTTTAATTTATATTTTATGCCACAATAAACAATTAATGTACTTTAAAACGTTCTAGAATTTTTATTTATTTTTAAATAAAAAGCACTATAATTAATTTAAACATTTAATACTTTCTACTTTGTAAAAAATTACAATTTAGTCGAATTAAATTAAATTTAACATAATCTATTAAATGCAGTATAATAACTCTAAAACTCTTTTCTTTTACCAATTTTCTAAAATATTTAAAAAATTAATTTTTATTCCTCCAAAAAAATTTATTCATCCTAAAATAAAAAAAATTCATGATGAAAAAATATAGGATTAAATAAATTTTTATGATAATTTTTTTAGCAATTTAGGATAAAAAAAATTTTGATAATTTTTTTTTAGCAATTTAGGATGAAATAAAAAGTTTTAGATGAAAAGAAAATTAGATGATTTTTTATTTATATTTTTGAAAATTGGCAAAAAAATATAAATTAGAGGCTTAATGTGTTACATTTGAAATTTGAGGGTCTAATGTGACATATAATATAAATTGAAGGCTTAATATGATACACTTGAAACTTGAAGGTCTAATGTGACATAAAATGTAAATTAGAGGCTTAATGTGTTAAATTTGAAACTTGAAGATCTAATGTGCGAGTTTATCAAATTACAAAGTACTAGTTGTTAATTTTATGTGCATTTATCCCTAAAAATAAAAAATAAAATAATATGTTGTTAATTTTATTATTAGAAAGAGAAATATATTAATAGTAATAATAACATATATAAAATTACAATAGTTAAAGGAATTCTGAAATAACAGTATACCAAACACTTATTTGTTGCTTCAGCATACTTGAAGGTGTCCTATACAAAGCAATTTTCTTGCGAGATGGGAAGGCTAAATTAATTTAGTTTGTCTACAGATCTGGGACATCAAAAGTATATTGACCTACATCGTTTGACTCTAAATTTTAATTTTTAAATTCAATATTAAATTATAATTTCATTTTCACGTTTGATAATATTATAACATAAAGATTAATGATTAAAGCTTTGGAATGAACTGTAATTACCAGCATTTTTTTTTGGGTTCAGATTTCCCGGGTTTAGGTTTCCTAGCTAGGTTCAGTTTTTTTTGGCCTGATTTTAAGGATCTGTCTTCAGTCTAAATTCCACATTTGCCTGATTTTGGCCTGATTTTTTTTAGTGGGACGTTTTTCCATATTTTTAGCTGAGTCTCGAAACGGGACTAAATTTCAGTAACTAATAATTAAGCTTTTCACACATTTATTATTGCTTGGCTTCTTAGATGAGAAAAGTGGGGGGTTAATGTTTTGTCATACATTTAGAAAAGGAAAAAAAGAAGAAGAAAGAAATCTATGATTAACATAAAAGTATTTATTTATTATAGAGAAAATTGAACACATAAAGACCCTTCGGGCTTCTGCCACATTAAAGGGGAATATATGAGGATCAGAAAATTATCATGGTGCAACAAAATTTAATAACTAACATTTTAAATTGGTTCCGAAAATGGTATTATTTAAAGCCACCAAGATTTGGAGTTTTGATTTGTGGATGGGCTTACTAATTAAGAGCATTTCTAATATTTTTTTTTTCCTAAAAAAAAAAAATTCACCTTAGAAAAATAGACAGTCATTAAAGGAACAAAAAAAAAAAAAAAACATTACCAATGAGTTTATATAGCAGATGTATATAAGTTTTTCTTGTCTATGTAAGAACTTTGTCAAGCTGATATATATATATCACAAAAAGAAAAAAAGAAAAAAAAATTAAATAAACATTGTCACTATATTTATTTATAACGCCCTGATCAATATATATATATATATTGAAAACTGTCTTTAAAAAAATAACTTTAAAGAAAAAATAATAATAATTGAAACATGATTAATTGATTGGTATTTAGATATAATCATTGAAGAATAGCTTTTTACTTAAATATGCAACATAGGCAGGAAGCCCTTTCAAACTCTATGCTATATAAATAACAATAAACAAAACCATTGAAAATGCTTTTCAAATAGGTTATAGATCACACTCACTATTGTTTATTAGTAATTCAAACGTCTACTTAGCCATTATTTTTGAACGAGACTCGGTGTGATGTTACAAATAATTAATATTGAAGCCAGATAAGAATTGAAATTTGTTGATTGAAAAATAAATACGTACACCAACCAAACGACCCCACATATATAGTTGGAATGGAAATGTTTAATTAAAGGAAAAATCAAGCAATATTCACCGACTTCCATAACTAGAGATCTGGATTTTTTTTAAAAGTCCGACTTCGATTCTCCATTTGCCTTCCATATCTCTTATTTGTTAATTAATTCCTTCATTTCTTTTACATATGAACTTGAATAATAACAAAGCCAACAGTTAGCCTTCATTTTGACTTGTTAATTTTTAATTTATATACTAAATCACAACTTTATCTTTCCATTGGATATAAATAAGGCATATTACATATACTTCTTCTGAAATTTGATAAAATTACAAACGAGTCTTTCATATTAGAAAAATAATGGAAATATTCCCTGCCGTTGAACAAGATCTATTAATGTTAACGAGACATTGATAAAATTGTCCTTGTATATTTTTGAAGAATACCTTCAGCTTTCTTCTCTCTCCTCTCTCCTCTTTTAATTAATTTAATTTCTAATTACAAATCATGTTTAATTAATTTTTTAATAAAATACTATTTTGCTTTTAAACAATCCATCTCTCTCCTCCTTCTCCAACTCCTCATTTACCTCTCTCCATCTCCCCTCTTCTCTTTTTCACCGTACATGAGATTCAAGACTCAAATTTAGTTCCTCTTTCAATTCCAACAACAATCTATCCTAAACTTGACTTTGAAACTCAAATGGCACATACAAGTAAAAAAATGTATACCAATTAAAAAATCAAGCTGCTGTCTAATAGAAGATTCTGATTATTGATAAACCTCATTTTTGTGGCTATGTTTACTTCTTGTTGATTATCTGTGGAATTTTCTTTTTTATTGGTTTTTTGGGTTTATTTTTTTTTTCCTAAGCGGTTCTTGCATGCAATGATTGTATGGGTAAGCTCAGTGGTTGGGCTAGACCTAGCAAAATGTTACACGACACGAAACGGCACGATAATTTGCGGGTTTGGGTCTGCGATATCGGGTCAGGTTGATATCAGTGTCACATGATAAGAAAACAGGTTGAAACGAGTTGGAACACGTTAACACGATGGGTCACGATAAGACACGATAAGAAAAATATTAATTTAATTATTTCATTATAGTNGCCACGACACAAAAGGGTTTCCGTGACGGAATACTGTTCCTCGTAACAAAAAACTGCCTTTATGTGACGGCATTAGTTGGTCACAAATATTAATGAAAATTTTGACATTCTGGCGAGTAGCCGCCGGCAGGGTTTCAGTGACGAAATTTGGTCCGTCACAATATAATATTTGTGACGGTCTTGTGACGGTAGACCGTCACAGTAAACATACTGTGACGATTTAGATACCGTCACTTGTGAAAACAATGATATATTGCATTGATTTAGTGACCGATATGAACTGTNCTTATAATATTTTGAATATTTTTAAATTTATAATTGAAATGCATATTTTGTTTTGTAGTCACGATAAATATTTAATATAGCTTTAATTCGTAATATTTTACATATTTTAAATTCACAGTTATTATTTATGTTGAATTTTAGTATGTTAATATTTTTTTTAAATGTTTAACTTATCATTTGAATATGTATTTAGGTTTAATAGAAATGAATTGATAATAATTTATCATTTGACAATATATATTAATTTAAATAAAAAAAATAAAACACTCACGTACATGTCTAGTAAACACGAATAAAACACGACACGAACACGAAACGATACGACATGAACACGGTTCAACACGAAAACTTAACGGGTTGGGTTCGGATGAACAAAATTTGACACGACACGAACACGGTTCAACACGACACGTTGCCAGACCTAGGTTGGGCTTCACAAGGAATTGAAGTGGTGCGGAATTGAAGCTAAAAACACTATTTTTATGTTTGAGAGAGAATTTTGCTGGTGCTCTCGTTTGGTTTTTGAGTATATCCACGTGTCAAATTCTGAAAAGAATTACAGTGATTTGGCTTATTATTTACAATTGAAGAGTATAAAAGATATGATTTTTAGGGTTTAAATAATAAAAATTCTGAACTTGATGGTATGAGCTTCGAATGGAGAGGTGGGGTTTTGGAGGAGGCGAGAATGGAGATTAAACGGCAGAGAGAGAGAGAAATAGAAGAGGGAGAGAAAAATATATTTTGATTATTATAGGAGAGAGGAGAGATCAAGTTTCAATGGAGATATATGTAATATGCCTATATAAATATTATAACTTAAAAGAGTAATAAGCAAGCACGTCATGGTACGTATGCAGGTTACATATAAAATATTTTATATATTTCATTTTATTAAGATCACTTATGCAAGAAATATCTTTATAATATCTCTTATATGAGTGACCTTGTGGAATCGCGTGAAATAATTAATATATGATATTACGTAGGAAGTAGTTTATCATGTGGAATTATTGCAAATTAAAATTTCATGAATCTGTTACATCATCAACTATATATTAAGAAAAATAAGTTTCAAAAAAAAGTTCCGGAAAACCTTCTATAAATAGCATGTTATAATACAAGTTGAAAATTAAACCACAACCATCGCATTAGCCTTTTAATTTCTCGGCAAAGAAAATTATTTTGTGAAATTAAAAATAAAAAAACAATGTGTTCCTAATTACAGGTCCCTCAAATTCTTGTTATAGATTTTCTAGGGAAGACTTGAAGCCTGGTTCATCTTCATTAAAGATCTATCTAACTGAAAACAATAAAGAAAGAAAAAAGAAAATTGAAGGTTTTTGTCTTCTTCAGTATTTCTTTGTGCAAATCGTTATTTATTATAGGTTTATTGCACTTTGATATAAAATTTACAATTTAAGCTTGCAACTTTTTGACTTAGTAATTTAGGCCTTTTGATTTATCAATGTTTTGCAATTTGGACCTTTTTGATTAACATGTTTAACAACTAACAATTGTCTCAAATGCCTACTATTAAATTGTATCAAATTTCAAATTCGAAGATATTAAAGTGTAAAATTTTAAAATTAGTTCTAAAAATCTGTAATATTTTTAGTATTTTTTTGTTTAAAATTTGATACAATTTAATATTAGTCATGTGACTTGTACCCATTTTTTTCAAAAATAAAGAGGCAACTAAAGGAAATTTTAAAAATAGCTCTAATATTTTATACATTAGTATTTTTCAGTTTGAAAATTAATACAATATAATATTAATAACGTGAGATGACTGTTGAATCTGGTAGTCAAGAGTCAAATAAGGCTCAAATTGCAACAAATTAAATTGAAGGCTTAAATTGTTGAGTCAAAAACTTAAATTGTAAAACACTAAAAGTTGAGGGTAGCAAAGCTGGAATATATATATGAGGCTAAGAAAAGTTGGGATGTTGGAATATTTTATCATGGTGCAAGAAAATTCAGTTACTAACATTTGGAACTGAAAATAGTATTAGAGCCACAAAGATTTGGAGTTTTTGTTTGTGAACGAGCTTAATTACTAAGTCTCACATCGGTTGTCCCTGCAGAGACAGCTTAGTAACTATATCCACACTCATCCGTATATAAAGTTTTGTGTTCGAATAACCCTAATGATTAAAAATAAAAATAATAAATAAAGGTTACGATTAATCACTCACTATTGAATATTAGTAATTTAAAAGTTATCTTAATCAGCACTTTTGAACAAGACTCAATGAGATGTGACAAAATTAATACTATCTAGAGCTAGTTCATGAAAAGGAAATACTAACAACCAAGCCGCATTTGATCATGTGCAAGTGATTAATATTGCAAAATGTCAATATCTTATGTCATCAACTATATATTAATTAACAAAAATAAGTTGAAAAAATGTACTCAAAAACCTCTATAAATGGCATGATATAATACGAGTTGAAACCACATTCAACGCTTTAGGATTTAACTTGTCAAACAAAAAGATATTTTTGTGAAAAAAAAACAATGGGTTCCCAAACACTCCCTCAAATTCCTGTAATAGATTTCTCTAGGGAAGACTTGAAGCCTGGTTCATATTCATGGCTTTCCATGTGCAAACAAGTCCGGAATGCATTGGAGGATTATGGTTGTTTCGTGGCAAAATATGATCAGCTTTCTCCTAAACTTTCCGAGAAAATGTTGAGCCAAACCAAAGATATGTTTGAGCTTCCCACAGAAATCAAAATGAAAAATGTTATTGATGTACCTTATCGTGGTTATGCAATCGATAAGTACCAGAAAATGCCACTCCACGAAGGCATGGGCATTGAGAATGCAAGACTGCTAGAAGAAACTCAGAAGTTCGTGAATCTTTTGTGGCCTGATCATGGAAATGATCAATTCTGGTAAGTACTAATAATTAAAGGTTACTTAATTTTTTTTGTAATATTGATGATCATGATTAACAACTTAATTTTTTGTTATAAATTAATTAAACTTAAATTTATTGTTCAATGAATAATATTAATTTGGTTAAATAATTAATTATGTTTTTGCAGTGAAGCTGTTAATTCTTATGCCAAGATATTAGGAGATCTGTATGAATTGGTACTAGAAATGGTGTTTGAAAGCTATGGCGCAAGGAAGCACTATGACTCCATAGCTGCTTCCAACAGTCACGTTATTAGACTCCTCAAATTTATACCTCAAGACGATACCGAGGTGACGAATACAAGGCTTCAACCCCATAAGGACCTCAGCATTGCAACTATAGTTCATCAGGTTGATGTTCCAGGTTTGGAGGTGCAAGCAAAGGATGGCACAACCTGGATTACACTTAAACCCGAACCAACACACTTTGTGTTCATGGCAGGCCTAGCCATCGAGGTTAATTTATAGTCAGGCTCATATCAAGTCTCAATTTGACCCTTTAAAGATTTTATCATGTATATATTTAAAACAATTATTTTTAATCGTTTCATTTTGTAAATATTTTTGGTAAATATTTTAGTACCTATGATCGCAACTTTTGGTAATTAACTATTTAAGATAAAATTAATTATTAATTTGTTGTTGAATTTGTTAAATAGGGATGGAGCAATGACAGAATTAAAGCTTGCAAGCATCGAGTGAGCATATCAGGAAATGGGGAAAGATACTCACTGGCACTATTTAATTTCAACAATGGGGTCATACAAGTACCAGAAGAAATGGTGGATGATGAACACCCATTGCTGTATAACTCATTCGATCATACTGAGTTTCTTCACTATTTTATTCGCACTGTCAAAAGTTCCAAAGACCCAGTGAAGATGCAGTTTGAAGATCCTTTGAAGGCCTTTTGTGGTGTCTAATCACTATCCAATAAATTAAGACTATATATATATATATATAGTCAGCTCTTATCCGGTGAAATTGATATTTTTAAAATAAAACTTCGTTCGTTGTCATTGTCTTTGTACCTTACATATTTTGGATTTGAATGTTTTTGTTTTTTGTTTTTTTTCATTATCAAGAATGTATTAAAGAAAAAAATAATTGAAGTAATAAAAGAGATATTTTACTTTGGATATATATTAACATTCTTTTCTTTTGTTATATTGACTGTAACTTTCAAATGATAACTTGGAATTAGACATGTTGCGAGTCCACAAACTCATCATATCGATGAGTTCAATGTAACAGTAATAAAGTCAAATTCAAAATTTGACTATACAAAAAAGTCAACTTTTAAGCCTACACACGATCAACTTTAAGTACTCACGGAAAAGGCTATTACAAATATATTGCGTTAGTTACAAGTTGCTTGGAAATATTTCTACATGACACAATATTGTTTTACTCACTTTTTTATTATTATTGAATGTAAGTGCTCTTTTTTTCAAAACTTCATGCCTAATTTCAAGAATTCATCTTTGCACTCATGTTGAAAAGTACTATACAAAGAAAAAAAATTATCTTATTAATTTTATTATTAGAAAGAGAAATATATTAATAGTAATAAAAACATATATAAAATAACAATAGTTAAAGGAATTCTGAAATAACAATGTACCAAACACTTATTTGTTGCTTCAGCATACCTGAAGGTGTTCTATACAAAACAATTTTGTTGCCAGATGGTGGGAAGGCTAAATTAATTTGGTTTGTAGACAGATCTGGGACATCAAAAATATATTAGCCTTCATCTTTTGACTCTAACTTTTAATTTTTAAATTCTATATTAAATTATAATTTCATTCTTCACGTTTGATAATATTATAACATAAAGAGTGATGATTAATGGTCTGGAATGAACTGCAATTACCAGCAATTTTTATTTATTTATTTTTTTGTGTTAACACACAATCTGAGAAGCCCAATCAACTAGCCCAGCAACAACAAACAAAGCCTCATTTGACACTATCTGAAACTTCAGCCCATTGAGTATTAAGAAGACTCTAGAAGCTGTCAAGATATTTCTTACAGCTGTTGCTCCTATCCAAATGGCTCCACAAAGATTCTAGAACATCATTTCTGTTTTCAATTGCATTTCTTATATTTTCATTTAGGGTTTTAGTATATATATGTAATGATTGGGAAAGACTATTATTATCTCATTCATTGAATATTGTAGCCGCAGCATTAAACAAAGAGTCATTTGTTTTCTTTTATGGTATCAGAGCCTAGAAAAGCTCAAAGCTGAAATGGCCTCTCCTTCTTCACAAAGTACCTTGCTCACTGGTAGCACACAGAGAGCCCTTTCCTTCACCGGTGCCTTTAACCACAACCTTCCTTTAAAACTTGACCGCAACAATTATCTGTTGTGGCACTCTCAAGTTATCCCAGCCATTAGAGGTCATGGCCTTGAAGGATTTATCCTGGGGACTGTTGAAGAACCCCCACAGTTTATTGAAGAAGCTGGAAATGATGATGAAGCCTCCACCGAGAGAGCTCTGGATCCCGACTTCACAGCATGGGAGAAACAAGACCAACTCTTACTAAGTTGGCTACTGTCATCGATTTCAAAAGGTGTTCTTGGGCATGTCGTCTACCATAACACCTCTCAAGCCGTTTGGAATGCTCTAGCAAAGATTTTCTCCTCACAATCTCAAGCTCGAATCATGCATCTCAGATCTCAACTTCAAACTACCCGCAAAGGAGCTATGTCCATGGCATATTTCTTATTATTCATGAAAAATATTTCTGACACTCTATCTGCTGCAAGAAGTCCAGTACCCGATGAAGATTTAATCTTGTATGTGCTGTCTGGCCTAGGTCCAGAATATGATTCAATAGCTATAAATGTCACAACAAGACAAGACACTCTGTTTTTTGAAGAAATTCAATTTCTTTTGATCAATCAAGAGCTGCGGTTTGAGCAACATCACACTGCTCTTGCTAATGAAGTTTCCAATGCTACTGCCAACCTAAGCATTGGAGGTCAATCAAATAGAAGGTGGTTTTCCACTCCTCCACTAAATATAACAGAGCAGCCCCTCGTCGAGCTTCTCCTATGCCATCTCCATTTAGAGAAGGGGACGTGGCCGATTTGGACACAACAATCAACGCCCAAAATGCCAGGTGTGTACCAGTATTGGTCATACTGCTGCTACATGTTTCTATCATTTTGACTCTAATTTCCATGGAGGTCAAAACTACTCTGCTCAACCTCAACACGATTCTAGTAATATGACTGCTTTGTTGGCTTCTCACACTGATGTGTGTGACCCTGCTTGATATGTGGACTCTGGCGCCACTCACCATGTCTCCTCCGAATTAGACTCTCCTCAGCAACTGTCCGAGTACAAAGGGAAAGGGAAACTCTCTATAGGTAATGTCAAGGTATGAAAGTTGTGCAAATTGGACAATCATCTCTTACATCTTTAACAAACAGAGAGTTACAGTTAAATAATGTGTTGGTAGTGCCTCAAATTACAAAAAATCTGATAAGTGTTGCAAAACTGACCTCGGATAATGATGTGTCTATGATTTTTAACTCTCATTCTTGTCTTGTGAAGGACAATCATTCGGGGAGTCCTCTGCTAGAAGGGAAGCTCCATAACAGGCTGTATTGGCTTCGAAGCTGCAAAATCCACTCACACTAAAGATTCTCACCCTACTCCATCATCACCTCTATCTGTTTTCAATTCTGTCTTTAATGTTTCCATGAAGTCTTGCAACGTCAGACAACCTAATTCTCATGTGAATGTAAATCTTTTTCACCATAGGTTAGGGTATCCCTCTGTTCCTGTAATGCAAAAACTTGCTCAGTTGAATGGAATTGATATTTCCTCTGTTTCTAAATTTCAGTTTTGTTCTTCATGTGAACTTGGTAAACATCGAAAAATTACCTTTTAAATCCTTATCTCATCATCCTTCTCAACCTTTAGAAATTATCCACACGGAT
>QANX01002446.1:54325-71996 GCA_003254975.1 Ochetophila trinervis | reverse complement strand
TTCTAAGTTGTTTATTTTTAAAATGATGCTGTTTCGTCTCCGCCACTCCCGAGCAGCATTACCACCTTCATTCCTTGCTTGGACAACATGCTTAAATCATCATTAGGCCTCGGAAAAGTGTTCAAATCATTTGGAAACTTGAATCGATCTTCATCCATAATTCTTTTCACAAATCCAAGCATTCCTTCTTTGATTTTCTTAGCTCGAGAACGCGTCACTGGTCCACTTGGCAACGTAATGTCCTTATCACGAACATCCATGCTAGAAGAGCGCTCGATGCCCACATCATCAAACTTTGCATTAGAAAATTCACTTGGCTTCCCCACCATACCATGCTCCTAGAATCTTGCTTTGGCATTAATTTGTTGTGGAAAACCCGAGTTTGGCAATTTATCAAACAACTTGTGTGCACTACTTTCTCAAGATCAACAAACAAGCACCCCAAAGTTTCTACCATACAAAGGTAACAATATAGAAATTAGAAAATAAAATGCAGCAAATCAATGATCAAGACATAAGATTTATGTGGCTCAACACCAAAAAATGCCTACATCCACGGGATAGTGATTGGATTCCACTATTTAATTAAATGAGTACAAAAGAGTCAATCCTTATTTGCCTTAGTTTGAGACACCCAAAAGCTTTATTTCAACTATCCTCTCTTTCTCATGTTATAAACTCTATTTTGGAGAACAAAATAAGCTTCCGAGGTGTATGACCAAATTACCCTTAATGAAAAAAACCAAATTGTAGCCACATGCCACAATCCTTTCATCCTATGATCCCAATTAAGGATTGCCAACACAACCAATCACCATCACTAGTTCACGTGATCATTGAAAAGGATGGTCTACACAACTAATCATCATCTTCTCATCATGTGATCATGGAAGAGGATAACCAACACAATCAATCATCATCCTCTCATACTATGTTATGTACAAATCAAATACATTTTTCAAATTCACATGGAGAAAAATTTTCAAAATTCCCAATTTTAGAAAATTGAGGAAATTACCCATGACTTTCCATTTGCAAATCCAACCCATATCTTTGAAAACCATAAATTAAATTTGGATAGATTGAAAATGAGATTTTCCAAAATCTCTAATTTTAGAAAAATTACTAAAAATACCTACAATTTTATTTAATTATAAATTAATATCCAAAAAATTTCAAAACTAGGATGAAGGGGATGATGATGAAAACACAATGGAATTGGGAAAGGAAAGATGCGTCAATAGTTGTGGCTTGATAATGATAGTGTTCGGCTATGGTGGCTTGTGGCTAGGATTGAAGGTGACAATGGTGTTTAGTAAGCTGTAGAGAACAAAAACTAAAACAAAAATCAAAGAGAAAGTAGAGCTATGGTGATGAGGCAAGAGAGAAGGGAAGAGAATATATTGTTGTCTCTGAGGTTTTGAGAAAATCCAAGTAATGCATCATGTCTAAGGTGGCCAGCCATAGGTATAAATAGGATAATTGGAGCTCATGCAAATATGGAAAGTAGCATTGAGACATAGGATAGAGAATAGGCTTAAGGGTAAACTTCGAATTTACATGGGGAATTTCATTTTTATGGCCAAAAATTAGTGAGATTCTAGGCTCCATTGTAACACCCAAAAATTTAAATAGTGATAAGTGAGGTAATTAGAGTTAATTATGTTTAATAATAGAATTAATAACACTAATAGTAGTATAAGGAAAATATTTATTAGAGAACTAATTTTGTTAGTTTTAAAGTTTAATCTAAAGGAAATAAAAATTTAGAGTTAAAATGGTGGATTAGTGTCATTAATGAAGCTTAGTGTAAATAAATAAGTGAAAATGAAAATAAATAAAAATGAGCAAATGACCGTTTTTCCCTTGAAATTAAATAGTTAGGTGTTATGAGTGAAGGGAAAATTGGAAAAATAGGGCAAAAATTCTAATTAAGCCACCAGCTCCTTTTTCCTCCCGCAGACACCAAGCTTTTCCTCCATTTTTGAGGGCTGACCGAGCTTTTTGAGAGAAACAAAGTTCAATCTCTTCAATCTTTTTCAAATCAAGCTTAGAAATAAGTTATCTATAAGTTTTAGAGCATTTTAAACACTTTGGTGAGCTTTATATTAACCAAAAACCACTCTAAGTTTAAGTTTATGGAGTTTAGCCGAAATACCTTACTCACCAAAAATTGAGAGATTCCGGCCACCTCTTGCCTGAATCTTTGTACCAAAAGCTTTCTCTCTCACTCCTTTACAAAACCCAAAGAGATTTGACAAAAAGGACACAGAAGGAAATTTTGGATTTTTGGAGAAATTGTGAAATTTTGACTCCAATTGAAGGTAATCATGTTTCCTATGCTTATTTACATGGTAAAATGATAAGCCCTTGTAGTATAGAGTTGGAGATTGGAAAATTAGTAAATTTTTGTGAATGTGATCATTTTTGTGTGAACTCATAAATCCATGATATCTATGGTTGGTGACTACTTGGGCGATGATTATGCCACTAAGTAGGAAGGTTGACATTGGATATGGATGGTGACTACTTGGGCAATGGGACATACCGTCAAGTAGGGAGGTTATTTACTTGGGCGATGGTTTATGCTGCCATATTATTTATGCTTGTGTGATGGTTTATGTCGCCAAGCTGGGATTATGAATTGCATACATGTGTGTGAATATATGAATGGACAATAATTTTCACAAAAAATGTTATTACCCACTTGGTATATGATGATTTGTTCTGTGGCTTTTCACTGGGAATTTAATGGTTAGTTTACCTGCCCGGTATATATATGATGGGTTCATATATATATGTTATGTGGCTTTTCACTGGAATGTCCCTCATATATTGTATTCCATTGATATGTGAGTGTTGTTTTATATTTCAAGATACTTTGACATAATTGAAATATATTAATTATGCTATATATGTATATAAATATTTTGAAATTTGGAAAATGGAACTAATTTCAAAGAGTGTTGCATGCATAAACAAATTTTTGTATACGTTATATATGGAAGAAAATATTATTTTCTTTATTTAGTCTCTACTCACTAAGTATGCAAATACTCACCCTCTCCTTCAACTTCTAAAGGTAGTTCTTGGATTTTTAGCCTTGCTACTGTTACTAGTAAACGCCAGAGCAGTGAGTTAGAGATAGTAGTAGTGAAATTAGATTGTACTAGTTTACATGTTAGTGTGTATTAAATCATAGTATGATAGATATATATTTTGTAATTACAGTTTCGTAATTATGTAGGAGTTTATGTATATCAATGTATTACAGCAAGATTTCTTAAATTATGGTAGAGTTTGGTAAACTGGTGTGTTGTGGAATTATTTTCTGAACTTGCAAGTACATGTAATTAATTTGGGGAATATTACAAATACAGACCAAACTCTGCCGAAATTTCTATTAAATTTTCTGGTATCTAGGAGTTTGGGTTGTGGAATTGATATTTATGGTGGTTGTTGACTGCTTAGGAATGATGCAGAACCCCAAGCTTAAAGAAACTGTAATCCCAACACACAAGATGATATGGAACAAACCCTAGGTAAAAACCCGCCCTATAGCACCTCTAGATAACAATTGTATCTAGCAACACTAATTAGAAGGCAAAGAATGAAATTGAAATTCGCCACAAAGTAAATACCTTTGATAAGAAGATCAATTCTCAAATGCAACAAGCAGAAGAAGAACTATCCTCACTTGGAACACACAAGTCTTGTTGAAAACAAGAATAGATTCTATTTAATCAATAATCAAAGTTGTCTCTTACAAGCTAGTAACCCCCCTTTATATAGAGACTAGGGTTAGGTTAAGAATCAATCTAGACCATAAAATAATTAGGAAAGTAATCCTAAGGCTGAAAACTAACCCTAATTAAATAAAATACGAAAATATCAAATATTACAAAACTGCCATTATAATCTGGAAATAGCAATAATTACAAAACTACCATTATAATCCGAAAATAGCTAAATTATGAAACTGCCATTGAAATCCGAAAATGGCTAAAATTATGTCGTTTCGTCTTTGCAACTCCCGAGCAGCATTACCACCTTCATTCCTTGCTTGGACATCATGTTTAAATCATCATTATGCCTCATAAAAGTGTTTGGATCGTGTGGATACTTGAATCGATCTTCATCAATTATTCTCTTCACAAGTCCAAGCATTCCCGCTTTGATCTTCTTAGCTCGAGAACGCGTCACTGGTCCACTTAGCAGCACAATGTCTTCACCACGAACATCCATGCTATAAGAGCGCTCGATGCCCACATCAAGGAACTTAATCAGTGTGATTAAGTTCTGCAAGTAGGAATTGGGTAGAGCGGGTCTTGTCATCCATAATTGCTTCAATTGACCATGATGCAAAGGTAAAAAATTAGGAAAAATTCATGCATTATGGTGTTGACTTGGCGAGCACTGGGCTTGGTAAAATGCTACACAACACAATACCACATGGTAATTTTTGGATTTTAGTCCACGATACCAGATCAGGTTGTAACACCCCGTCTTGGGAAAAAATATTGAAATTTCTCAAAGTTGACCGAGTTGACCAATTTTGACCAAGAAAGGGCTCAGGGTTGACTTTTTGTGTGAGCGTGCTATGGTTTTGACCGTGGTACCGTTGCGTAGAGCTAGTCGATACGAGTTCGTAGACTAGTAGTACGCTCGATTCCGAGTTAAGACGGAGAAGTTATGGCCGAAAGAGTGTGAGGGGTAATTTGGTAATTTATGCAAGAGGTGGGAAATGACAAAAATACCCTTAAGTTTATATTTAAATAATATAGAAGGATCTGGAAGAGGACACGCACGCCACACGCACGCACGGCCCCCCCGGTTCCTTCTCTCTCATCCCGTTACCTTGCCGCCGGAGTTTCTTGCCGGAATTGGCCTGTTTCCAGCGCCGATCAGCTGCGCCACCGCCTGGGTTTGGAAGCCCACTTGCCCGGCCACCTTTCCCTGCCGGCGGCAGCCCGTGAAACAGTCCAGATCGCCGGGAAAAGCGAGAAATCCGGTCAGCTGCACTTTCGCGATTCGCCGGATTTCGGCGGAGTCAGGCCGACCCACTGTCCGGGAAAGGTTCGCCGGGCTTCCTCTCTCTTTTCCCACCGTTTTTGGGCCGTGAAACGCCGTGTATCGCCGGAATCGACGACGGATCCGGCGAGGCCACCTCTCCTCCGGTCGCCGGATCTCGGCGGTTTCCGGCGATGGAATCGGTCCGATCCCCCTATTTTGGACCTCCGAAGCTAGTTCCGACCTCCGTTCGTCTCGAAACTCGCTCGTGTGATGCGGAACCCCAAGATTAAAGAATCCGAAACCCCAAACACACAAGAAATATTGAACAATAATTGAAAAACAAGAACCCGCCCTACCAAACCCTTAGATAACTTGTATCTAAAAACGTGGATTAGAAGGCTAGGGAAAGAGAAGAATAATCGCCACAAAGTATTTCTACTTTGATAAGATAATTCAACTCCTAATGCAACAAGAAGAATAAATTGATTCCTCACCTTGCAAGAACACTCCTGGGAGCAATAGGAAAATTAATTCTCTCAATTGATTAAAAACTCAAATCTTAAATCTCTTACAAAAGAATTGATCCCCCTTTATATAAGGACTAGGGGTAGATCAATAATCAATCTAAACCATAAAGTAATTAGGAAACTAATCCTAAGAAAATTAGGAAAGTAATCCTAAGGAAATTAGGAAGGTAATCCTAAGGCTAAAAACTAACCCTAAATAAAAATAATCCGAAAATAGAAATAATTACAAAACTGCCATTATAATCTGGAAATAGCAATAATTACGAAACTGCCATTATAATCCGAAAATAGCTAAATTACGAAACTGCCATTGTAATCCGAAAATAGCTAAACTTACTTCGTTTCGCCTTTGCAACTCCCGAGCAGCATTACCACCTTCATTTTTTGCTTGGACATCATGCTTAAATCATCATCTTTTGCTCCAATGGTAGAATATGGCACTATGATGCCCGTATCATTCCCTTCCTCTTCAAAAAGATTCGTCCTCGAATCTGAATCCATATCCAAAGGAAAAATATCAGAAACATTAAAAATAGTGGACTCATTGTACTCACCCTGAAGGGCAATTTTGTATGCATTGTCATTGACTCTTTCAAGCACTTGAAACGGTTTATCTCCTCTAGCATCGAACTTTGATTTCCTAAGGTTAGGAAACCTTTTCTTCCTTAAATATAACCAATCCAAATCTCCTGGTTTGAATATATTCCACGTGTCATCACATAAAACTTTTCCAAAGGGACTCAAAAATTCCTCATCGTTATCATATATAATAGTTCTAGGCACGCCATGCAATTTTGATTTCACATCAAAGTCGTGCAATAAAGAGAAAAAAACACTAGGAAAATTGGGGTTAAGGTTAGTTTCACAAAGCTTCACGAACATCCATGCTAGAAGGGCGCTCGATGCCCACATCATATATGGAAACAACCATATTTGTTATTTTATGCAGTTCTCCATTTGGAAATGATGTTACCTTGCCTTTCATGGAGACCTTTCCCAACAGTACCTGACACGATTTCAGGATCGACAAATTTAAATTTCTTTTTTTCCTAGTCCTTCATAGTAGAATGTAGGTCCTTACACAATTAGATTCTTTAAAATAAATATGAGAATATTTTAACAAGCACTATAAAAGTATTCTGAAAATAATTAATTCAATTAATTCAGATTTATGTTCTTCATGTATAACACTATGCACTCAGAATTTATTTCTTGCAAATGACAAAAGTCAATTATGTTGGGCTTTTGTGTCCACAAATCAAAGTGATGCCCAAAGATATTTGGATCGAATTTAAAAGTCCCCATTATGATTGGCATCAATATCATCCATAGCCATCATCAAGGCAAGAATTCATGGGGTTAGTATCGGCAAGATTTCTTCATCCATAACCAGCATATCTGGAGACAAACGAGGGTTAGGTGTACAAGTAAAAAATGTTTCAAATGGTTTTTAACCTTCAACATGTTTGTCCTTACGTATTCAATTGTAGTGAAAATTAGATTACTCACAAGTGCATGAATCAATAAGTAATAAAGTTGATTTTTAGAGAAAAACCGAATATCGATCCCACAAAGAATAGTATCTCTAGTATTGAAAATAAGTTCTATTGACAATCAAATGTAGAAAAGTAAAGAATTATTGTTTGATTAATTGGTTTTGTGAAGCAAAACAATAATTAAACAGAACGCAATTAAGAAAGCAAAGTAAGGCAGTAAAAGTAATAAGGAAAAGTTTCAAAATATTGCTTGAATAAGGATTATTACTTCACCAGCATTAATCCTATTTAGTTTTAATGCATGATAAGTTCATTAGTTAACCTCTATTAACCTAAAGTGATCAAGAATTGATCCCTTAATGCATCTTAATCTAGAAAGCACAATATAGTTTAATAATCTCTAATCTAAACTACCAAATTTAAGCCCTAAGACATGCAAACCCAATAAGCTCTTGTTAATGTGTCACTAGGCATGTTGATATCCCTATCTACCATGTATTTCATTGCAAACAATATTGTATCCCTTATCCCTAAGTGAATACAATATTAAATCATTTATCTTTTTATGAAAGCATTTAGATCAAGAATGAAATATTAACTATCAATATGAATTAAAACCAAACATGCATTAAAAACTAAATTTTCATAATAGGGCTACATCATAATCCACATAAAAATTTAGCTACTCATGTTCTTAGAAATAGCAATCAATAAATCAAAGAAAAACATAATATGAATGACAAAAAAAGAAAAGAGAAAACAAATCCCAAAGCTTGAGGCTGCCGAATTCTCCCTCGTAGTCAAAATTCTACTTCTCTAAACCTTTGTGTCTAGAATAGAATGAAAAAAAAAATCTAGAAAGAACTCAAAACAATGTATAAGAAAATATCTCCTTTAATTCTCTAAGGTATAGGGTATTTATAGGAAAAGAATGCTAGTAAAGCTAGAAAAAACTCTAGAGTTATAACATTACACTAATCCTAATTTTTCAATATAATAGGAAACAAAATATTAAATGAGAACCAAATCTCCCTATTATATCGCACATGGCCTGCCCTATGTGGATAAATAAGTAATTAGTGCCTTCAAAATGATGTCACACTCCCAATTAGATTAGGAAAGTAATCCATATATCTTTAGTAGTCCAATCTCTTTCTAATTCTTTCTCCAATTAATACTCCAATTAATATTATTGGAATAATCTAAACTTTCCAAATGGCATGTGATGCAGCAATAATAACACACCTGGCTGGAGAGTGATGATGTGGCAACCCAATCATACATGCATAGGTGGCATCCTAGTTGGCAAAGACATTTCCCTTTATATCTTTAATGTTAGTCAGGCATATTCCAAGTACAGTTTGGATGACCAAATGAACTTCGAATTCATGATTCCAGTTGCAAAAGTTAGGTCTATGTCTTAGCTTTTCAGGGATATCTTGATCTCACAAAATGGACATTGAGACAGCACTCAAATGTCAATTTCTCCAAAAAAAAAGTTTAAGTCTGTATCAATTGCTAAAAATGTTTATTTTCAAAATCAAACTGATACTAGTTAGCTAATCCAATTGCAATAAAACTTTACAGAATTGAACCTTTATGAATCATGAATCATTAGCCTCTAAAATTGCACAAAAATTCCATTTGTAGCTCTTGACATGATTTATTCATTAAAAATTGTACAGAAAATACAGCAATTTCCAACATTTATTCTTCTTTTTCTAAAAATAAAAAAACACAACAATTTAGTATATCTTTCATAAACAATTAACTAAAAAATAGCAAAAATCCAACATAAAGTATGGCATAAAAATAGTAACTTTTTATGCCTATCAATTATCCCTAAATTGAACTTTGCTAGTTCCTAGCAAAGAAAGAAAGAACTAAAAACACAATTCCTACAAAAATATACCCAAAGACCTTGATGGGGTGCCTCAAAGATTGCATAATCATATTAATTAAAAAATAATTTCCAAGTAATTATGCAACTCAATACCCTATCTTATATTCAATATAATCATGACTTTCAAAATGTGTTTGTGAAATCAAATAATACACTCAATGTCATGCAATTCAATAAATCTACATAAAATAGAGATTGTAAAATATGAACCACCATATGCTTGACATAATTAATTGCTCCCCACTAACATAGATCAATGCATTACCTTGAATCATTAAGACTTTATAGGCTTGTAATGTGAAGGCTAAAGGGTAATTGATTAGAAGAACGAAAATGATAAGAAAATAAAATTCAAAGAAAGAAAAATTATGAATAATATGCTAATAGAACTTTTGTTTTCTCCTCACAAATACATTTTTCTTCTTCTCTTCTTTCAAACTCAACAAAACATTTTTTCATAACTTTTTTTTTTCCAACTTCTCTTTTTTATTTTTTTTCTTTTCTTTTTTTTATTCTTTCTAACCCCCAAATTGTTCTTTTTCACACCTTGCTCAAACTTTTTTTCTACATCAAAGATACATAGTGATAAGCATAAAATGTTAATGATTTTATGCCACTTTTTATATTGAATTTAAGCTAGTTTATGATTAATTGTTGATGAAAAATACTTAATTACTGTATTTTTCTATTTTCAGTAAAAGAAAGACAAATGCTGAAATTACTGTATTTATGCGCAACATTTACTGAGAAAATCATATGTAGAGCCACACTTTGAGGTTTTGTACGAGTCCAATTGAAAATGATTCCTTATTCACTAGGCTTCAATGCTGAAAAGTTTCATTTCAAATCATTCAGCCAATCAGTGCTAGTTTGATTTACAAAATCAATATTTCCAACAGTTGCGGCAGATTTACACCATCTCGGGGAAATTAGAATTTGAGTGTCTTCCTGATGTTGAAATTGTGCAAACAAGATATTCCTGGAAAGCTAAGACATAGACCTGACTTTTTCAACCAGAATAAATGAATTTGGAGTTCATTTGGTCATCCAAAAGGTACTTGGAATCTGCTTGGAGGTCAAGGAAGATATAAAACGAAAGTATTTTGGCTTACTAGGATGCTATAGATGATTGGACTGCCATGTCATTACACTTTAGCCATGTGTACGAAATTTTCCACATCATATTCCACATGGAAGGTCAGATTATTCTAATTATATTAATTGGAATAATATCTAGACTAAAAGGAATTAGAGTTGAATATAAATTTGATTCCTAAAGAGATTAGGAATGTTTCCTTATCTCTAGTGTGAACATGAGACACATTTACCTTAAACTCCTTGAGGTGGCCAGCCATGCTAGGAAATATAGGAATTGGAGATTGAGTTGACATATTATCTCCTATATTCTCTAGGTTTTAGTGGGGTTTTCGGGATAAACCTCTCCTAAACATTCCCTATAAATACCATGCATAGTTAAAGGGAAAAACAGAAGTTTCACCACCAGCTCTCACCGCAACACCCTTTTCTCTCCAACTGCATACCCCTGTTCTTTTCTCTCCATTCTCAAGGAAAACAGCAGCTTTATTTAAGGTTTTATATTCAATTTTTAGTGTTTGTGATACACAAAGCCTAGTGCATGGGAAATTCGGCCAAGCCATTGGAGGAATCAACCTTGTGACTTGGATCATAGTTTGGAGAAGCCAAGAAGAGAAGATTGAAGAGCCAATTTCCAGCAGCCATCAACTTTGGATTTGATTCCTTCACTCTTATTTTCTTTGCTATTTAAACTATGTTATCTCTTATTTATTTTATGGATAATTTAGAAATGATGTATAGCTAATTTTTCTATGAGGATTATGATGTAACCCTATTACGAAAACTAAGTGTCTAATGCATATTTAAGTTTGATTCATGTTAAGGTTAATATTTCGTTGTAGTTCTTAATGCTTTCCATGAAAAGGTGGATTGATATAGTATTTATATTGACTTAGGAATAAGGGATAAGGGATATAAATATGGATGGGCAATGAAATACATGGTTATAGGAATATTGCATACCTTAGTGACAACTTTGACAAGAACATATTGGGTTTACATGTCTTAGGGCTTAAATTTCCGTATTTATGTTAGGGATAATTAAATACATTGTGCTTGCTAGATTAGAATGCATTGAGGAATAAACTTCTAGTCACTTATGGTCAAAGGGGGGTTAACCTATGAATCTATAATGCATTAGGGCTAAATAGGAGTAATAATCATGTTTTCTTAAAATCTTGATAAACTACTTGCTGCTTTGTTCTTGTTTTTAATATTGCTTTCACTATAATTCATGCTTGGTTAGTCAACAACAAACTTTCAAAAACAACTCTCTTTTAATTTTCTAAGTTTAATACACAATTGATTTAATTACATCACTAGAGACATTATTCCTCGTGGGATCAATATCGGTTTTCTTTTCAATAAATCCACTTTATTACTTGTTGATTTGTGCACTTGCGAGTTAATCTAAAATATACCACAACACATAATAGGCTAACTTCACCATCATTGTAACCCCCAAATTATTTTATATTTTACTCCACCGAATAAAAATTAATAAGCATATATTCATTTCAACTCAAAATAAGCTGTTTTCAAAAATGTGTATAGGGTAGGAAAAATATATATAGGCTCAAAAAGGTAAATCAATGTGGTTTAAATGAACAAAATGCCCTAATATGAAATCTTTTATGCATCCTAAAAATGGCTCAAACATGGTACTAACAGATAAAAATTTCAAAGGTAGGCTAGAAATGCTCAAATTTAAAACCAAAATGGCCTAAATCATATTCAAAGTAATGCATCTTTCTAGGATTTCGCCTCAAGTAATAATTATGCAAGTTCTAGAGTTCAAAAATAATCATTCTAATTTAATGCGAACATTCTCCAAAGTACAATCTAAATCATGCAATTTTGACAAAGTGCTCAAAATGGTTTTGAAAACAATAACATCTAAATTTAACTTTAGGCATTACAGAATACACAAAAACAGTTCCACTACCTAAGAATCAATTTATTCTCAATCATATTCTCATCATTGGCCCATCAAAATATTTAAGAAAACACCTAAAACTAAAAATTAATTCAGCCACCACACAAAAATCAAGAGTTCAAAAACTAAACCTAAACATGCATAAATAAAAATTCAAACTAAAAAAGAAAGCCTCAAAACACAAAGAACCACCCCCAAATTAAGATGAACATAGCTCTCAATGTTAAAAACAAAGAGAAATTAAATATAATAAAGATTAAAGGTAAAGAAAGTTCCCCAATTGATGCAATGCAATCAAATTGCAAACTTTAAGCTCACAAAGCTTCCTTTGGCCGATTACCCCTTTAATGGTCTTTCCTTTGATTTTTCTTCTTTGACACCTAAACACACAAAACAAACCTAATAAAAAGAAATTAAAAATCAAAGACTACTAAAAATAAACTAAAAACAAACTAAAAGAAAGAAATTTAAAACTTTGGGTTGCCTCCCAAAAAACGCTTGTTTCAAGTCTTCAGCTTGACTTTCTTGTTTAGCTCATCTTGGTTTCTTCCAAGGGTTGCCTCCATCCCCAAAATTCATTTTTCTTTTGTATGCCTTAGACGCTTGATTCTCTTGGACTTCATTGGTTCATACATATGAAACTTTTCCACTCTAGAACCATGTTTTAACTTTAAAGTACCCTTGCACACAACAATCTTTGTTTTTCCCATAGCTAAAAATGGGCGTCCTAAAACTATCCATTACTCTCATCAAATACCACAAAATCAAATAAGAATGAGAACATACCAACCTCCACCCTAACATTCATAGCTATCAATAAAAGACAAATTTAGCTTTGATCGGCCTTACTCACAGTCATGGTGGTTGGTGTCAACTTTAAACCTAGCTTCTTTGGAATATTATTCTCCATCATTTATAGATGCTCCCAAATCACATAGGCAATTTGACAACTTTGTTCTTCCAATGATGCAAGATATTTTGAATCTTCCTTGATCTTCTAGCTTCTTAGACATCTTCTATTTTTCTTCTCTTTTCACAAGTGAAGGTCTATCCATATAAAAACTTTCTCAAGTATGGCCATCTTCACTTAGTAGCTCCAATGTTTTTCCCTCTAAATCTATCTTAGTCCTACTATTGGCTAATAATGGCCTACCAAATATCAATGAAGCATTATGATCCTTCATCTTAATCACCCTAAAGTCCATCTTATACTCAAGAGATCCAACTTCCACATGAACATTCTCCAAGATACCTTCAACTTGAACATGAGTTTTGTCGCACAAAATAATCTTATCATGGGTTGAGCGAAGCCATCTGTAGCCTCAACTCATGAAAATAGAAATAATGTATAACATTAGTAGCATCACCAAGATCACATAAAGCATTGAAAAATTCATAACCTTTAATAGTGCAATGAAAAGTCAATTTTCCCGGATCTTATAATTTCTTTGGAAACTCTTAATATTCATCACTTTCTTCTTCTATTCTTCTCTATTCTTCTTTTTTTCTCTCTTCGGCCTTTCTCTCCCTAGCTTGATCAGTAAATAATTTTTTATCAATAAAAATAATTCCTTCATAAGCTTGATTGGGGCCATACTTGGGATGAAAGTCATCTTCATTAAAATCACTATTTTCATTTAGATCATCCCATCTAAAATTCATTCTTTCTCTTATTCTTCTACAACAAGATGCTCAGGTATGTCCACTTCTTCAATTTCTTTACCAATGTTATTAGAACCTATTCTCTCCTTAGCATATTCTTCAATTGGCTCATCCATATCCACTGTATCGTTTTCCAAAATTTTGGCAACCACCTCCCTAGGAGTTCCAATTTTTTTCTCTTTTTCCAAGGCCAAATTCATTTTCACTATTCGTTTCCTTTCTACTTCTTCATTGTATATCTAGCTATTCTCCTCTGGATCTTCTTCTTCCGTCCATTCTTCACTTCACTTTTGGCCTCCTTTTCAAAAGTTACTTGAATTTGCTCGTCCTTGGCCGAATCTTCCATGTCACTTTCCTCTAAGTGAATGATTTCCTCTTTGCATGGAATTCTCTTATCTTGAGCACTTTGAAATTCCTCTGTGATAAGGGGAACATCCAATCTTCTTCCACTCCGTAACTCAAGCACTTGAACATCCTCATTTGGATTGATTTTTGTTTGGCTTGGGAGAGTGCCCTTTAGTCTTTGGATAGATTGAGCAAGTTTTCCTCATCGAATACATAATCCTTTTATTACTGCCCTAGTTTCCTGAATAAAAGCACTACAATTTTCATTCATCCTTATCATAGATTGCTCAAGTAAAGACAATAGAACGCAACGAATTATGAGATTGAGATTTAGGTTGAGTTTGAGGTTCAGAAGGCTTTTGGAAATTTGAGGACTAAAATTGTTGATGTTGTTGAGAAGGAATTTGATAAATTCCTATTTGTTGTCCTCCTTGGACATTTGAATTGTCTCTCCATGAAAAATTTAGATGATTCTTCCATCCTAGATTGTAAGTGTTGGAGAAGGGTTGTTGTTATTGCTTGGTCGGAAATTCCATAAAAAATTAACAACATTAGATTCATTAGATTGAACAAAAGGATTTCCTAATTGACAATTAACGCTTTCATAATTTTTTCCACAATATTCACAACAATTAAAATTAGAAATATTGAAAATATTATTAAAATTTTTGAAACCCAAGGTCTCAAGTTACTTTGTGAGAATTGCAACTTGAGCACTCAATTTTTCAATCTTATCCTCTTCATGGATAGCCATGGTCTTTTTAGGATGTTGACTCCTCTCACTTGCCCATTGGGAATTATTGATAGACATCTCTTCTTGTAGGTCGTATGCATCCTCTTGAGATTTGTTTAACAAAGCACCACCTGCAACTGCATCTACATTATTCCTTGTTATATAATTCAACAATTATAAAAAGTTTGGACTTGACTCCATATGGGCATCCTATGGTGTAGGTACTTTCTCAGTAATTTTCCAACCTTTCCCAAGCCTCATACAATGACTCTCCATCAAATTGGTGAAAAGTATTGATCTCATTCTTAAGCTTGGTGTTCTAAATAGGTGGGAAAAATTTATTCAAAAATTTAAAGGCTAAATCATCCCAAGTGATAATACTCCCTGGAAGTAAAGATTGTAACCAACTTTTAGCTCTATCCCTTACGGTAAAAGGAAACAACCTAAGCTTGATAGCATCCTCAGTAATTCCATTGTATTTCACTAACACACATACATCACAGAAATTCGATATATGTTTATTAGGATCCTCACTAGATAACCTTCCAAATTGGTAATTATTAAGCATAGACATTTTAATAGGTTTGACCTCAAAACCAGGGGCATCAATGTGTGGTCTCCTAATACAAGGCATATCCTCAACTTTTCTAAGTGCAGCATAATCCCTAATAGTCATATAACCTTGTTTATTAGTAAATTCAGGAACAGGGTTATTCTGGTTTTCCATAGTATCTTCTCTTTCAAAATTTCTAAACAAAGTTTCTCTAATTCGCTTCTCCTTAATCTCCTCAAATCTCAATCAAAAAATTCACTATCAATTGGCAAACTCACAAAACAAATAAACAAAAACAAAAAAATTAAATTACTAAAATAAATTCCAGCAACTAAAATTAAAGCTAAAAATCAATTTAAACTAACTAACGAAGCTCAAAAGATTTAAACTAAATGCAAACCAATTAAAACTCAAAGTAAACACAAACCTAAAGTAAAATAAATCTAAAAACAGCAAAGAAATCTAGCTAAAATAAAAAAAACAAAAGTGCAGAAATTTTTTTTTTAAAACAAAAGTTTAATCAACTAACAACTAAATAAAAACTAAAAAAGGGGTAAATAAAACCAAAAAAACCGAAAACAAATAAAACAACAACTAATTATTTTTCAAAAATCGAAAACAATAAAATACCTAAACACAAAAAAATTAATTTCAACTACTTAGGTAGCTTGATTTCCTCCTTCTTCAAACTCGAATTGAATTGCTTTTGATCCAAAAAAGCTTTCCAATTGTTGTTCTTCAATGGCTAAAACCAAACTTACAAAACAAAAACAAAAATTTACCTAAAAACAGAAATTCTATTATTAGAGAAAACCGAATATCGATCCAACAAAGAATAATGTCTCTAGTATTTAAAATAAATTCTATTGCCAATCAAATGTAGAAAAGTAAAATAATGATTGTTTGATTGATTGGTTTTGTGAAGCAAAGCGATAATTAAAAAGAAAGCAATTAAGAAAGCAAAGGTAGTAAAAGTAATAAGGCAAAAGTTTCAAAATATTGATGGAACAAGGATTATGACATCACCACTATTCATCCTATTTAGTTTCAATGCATGAAAAATTCATTAGTTAACCTCTCTTAACCTAAAGTGACCAGGAGTTGATCCCTCAATGCATCTTGATCTAGCAAGCACAAAATAGTTTAATTGTCCCCAAACTAAACTACCAAGTTTAAGCCCTAAGACATGCAATAAGCTCTTGTTAATGTGTCACAAAGCATGACGATATCCGTATCTACTACATATTTCATTGCAAACAATACTATATACCTTATCCCTAAGTGAATACAGTATTAAATCATTCACTTTTGCATGAAAGCATTAAGATCAACAATGAAATACTATCAATATGAATTAAAACCAAACATGTATTAAAAACTAAATATTTATAATAGGGCTACATCATAATCCTCATAAAAATTTAGCTACTCATGTTCTTAGAAATAGCCATCAATAAATCAAAGCAAAACATAATATGAATGAAAAAAAGAAGAAAAGAGAAAACAATTGCTTATTCAAATATGCCTCCAAACCGAGGTTGAGTTCTTCCAAAGCTGCTGGCCAAAATTCTCCATTCTCTAAATCTTTGTTGTAGCCGAAATTCTGCTTCTCTAAACCTCTAGAATTGTGTCTAGAATAAAATTCTGCTAGAGGTGGGTTCCACTAGAGCGCCAGGATCTTTAGGGCTTCACACGCATTTGGATCGCCTTCACATGTATGCCTAAATTGCCTTCACATATAGGCCCATATATGTTGGGCTTGGATCCCTCCTCTTGGATTCTTGATGCTAGTGAACCGAGTTAGGTGGCCCTCTAAAGTTTTATGGTACACCTAATCATAAACACAAAGGTATATTACATTCTTCTCCCTTAAGGTTTCCCTAAATGACAAATAAATTTTGGAAGTTTGTCTAAATTACATTCCCCTCTATTCTGTTTGTTTTTTTTAAAATACATTATCTCTCCTACGTGATGAAGTAAAATACAATAATACCCTCCGTGACTAACACTGACACAACTACCGCACTGACACTGACACCTAAATTACATCCCCTACCTTGCGTTTGTTTTGCAATCACACCCCCTATTAACTAACTTTTTCAATTAATACAAAAATGTAATTTTTTTTTACCAAACTTAATTAAAGACATGGAAATATATATGTATATATACATATTTTCTTTTTAATTACAAATTAAAAGACAAAAATTTTATATCTAAAAATATTATACATACATATAGGAATTTACTATAAAACATATTTGTTGGGCTCCATAAGCTCTCCAACAAAGATATTTTTATTTATTTTTTTTTAATTTAAAAAAAATAACTACTTTCAATTTTATTGCATTTAGAACTATTGGGTTAAAAAAAAAAAAAAAAAAAAAAAAAAAAAAAAAAAAAAAAAA
>QANX01002446.1:4127-54160 GCA_003254975.1 Ochetophila trinervis | reverse complement strand
TATATATATAGGAAAATTATAGAATAAGGATATCTTTTTTTTAACTACCAAAAAAAAAACCAAAAAGATATGGCTAAAACACCAAAACATATCCTATCGTTGTGTTTTGTATAGAAATTTTTTTTTTAACCCTATAGTTCTAAATGCAATAAAATCCAAAGCAATTTAAAAAAAAATTCAAGAAAAAAATAAATAAAAATATATTTATTGGGGAGCTTATGGAGCCCAACAATATGTTTTATAGCAAATTCCTATATATATATGTATAATATTTTTAGATATAAAATTTTTGTCTTTTAATTTGTAATTAAAAAGAAAATATGTATATATATATATATTTCCATATCTTTAATTAAGTTTGGTAAAAAAAAGTACATTTTTGTATTAATTGAAAAAATCAGCTAATAGGGGGTATGATTGCAAAACAAACGCAATGGAATGGGATGTAATTTAGGTGTCACTGTCAGTGCGTAAATGTCAGTGCGTCAGATGTACAAAAATACTATAATGCTCTTATCCAATCAATAACGGAAAAAAACAAACGGAAGAAAGGGGGATATCATTAAGGCAAACCTCAGATATTTAATTGTCATTTAAAAAAATCTCAAGGGAGAGGGATGTAAAATACCCTAAACATAAAGAATACACCATTTAAAAAATGCAAACAGGGAATAGCATGACCTAACTCTCAAAAGGATTAGTTAGCAAATGCATGAAGATATACCAAAAGGTTAATATATCAATAGAATTTCGTAACCAAAATAAAGCGAAATGAAGAGAATAGTGTGCCAGGATGAATGAAAATGACATATATTTATTTACATAGAAATGGCCAAAATAAAGATATCCTAATTAAATACTCATCTATTCATAAGGAAATAGATATAGTATTGCGTTAAAAGGGAAAAAAAAAAGTAAAAACAATACATATAATCCAGCAATATAAACAAATAAATAATTGTGTTAGAACTAATATTTAAACATAATACTCCTTTTCTCCAAATGTAAAGCAAAAAGAAAAGAAATGGTTTTGAGGTGGAAGAGAAGCAAACTTCATAATAAAAATAAAAAATGGTATGCTTTCAGTTCTATTAACTTAGGGGATAATAACTGACAAGTTTTGGAACCCAAATAAGAGCTTCTAAAAGGCATGGCATGTACCCAGGAGGTTTGACGTTGTGACTCAGGATTGAGAAAAGTCCTAAAGCAAGGACTCATACTTGTTGTTTTTGTATTTCTTGGAATAACTAATCTCTAAAGGAGAATAAAGGAAGCATAGGATCGAAAAGGTTCTTAACGAATGAGAAAGATCCGTTTATATTTGCTTTCAAATCTTTCACTTTGTCCCCCATTTAACCTCTTGTCTCTTGAATAAATTCATGTTTTAATAATGATGATGGACAAAAGAGGGTATAATGCTGAAATGAGAGTTTTATTTCCTTAAATGGTGCTAGTTTGCTCAAATCCAAAAGTTAACTCATTTTCCCAGATCAAATGCAGACTCCCTGGACAAGCATATGTGTTGAACTTTTGGGTGTGAGAAGAACACAAATCTCTTTTTCTTCCATACCTATTCTTCGATTGACTGACAAGCTGCCATGTGGAAGACAAGAGGAGAAAGGATAGGGAAAACTTTTTAGATAATAGAAAAAGATAAGGTGGTGGCTTGCTTGTTGGGATTAATCTCACAATAAAATATGCATTTTGGGGAAAAAAAAAAAAAGGAAAAGTTTCATTTTTGCTGGTTCAAAACTAAATTTATAAAGATTTACATTAGGTCAAAAGTATATATGCATATATAAAACTCAAAGTAAAAGCATATATATATATATACAATCCTGCTAAAGCACTCAATCGGGTTCCTTAGAGAGACTGAAAACATGGAAACAATCCGTGTTATGCGTGGTCAAAATCCGGGGTAAAAAGTTTGGTCAAAATTCGGGTAAAGGCTTTGTCAAAATTTTCACGGCATTTTTTGGTCAAAATTGGAGGAAAAGTGAAAGTTTGAAACGCATAGTTTGAACAAAATTTCAAACTCAGGCTCCACCGTGCATTCGAATACCAACTGAAGCTATTGGAGGAGCTTTTTCTGTATGAATTCGGCACAGCCACCAGTCAGGCTTACTCCGGGCACCTCCTTCCCCACGATAACAGTGGTACTAGTCGGCTGCATTTGCTTTCCTGTTCCTCTGCACCAGTCAGCAGCGAAGCTAGGAGCCAGTCGGCGGCAAAGGCACCATGGGCTTCCTCTGCACCTCCTTATCCCTTAGTTGGCGGGTCTGCACCATTAAGCTCCATCGATTCCCATCGTTTGCCGTTTACCGGAGGTATTTGTGAACTTCTTGATTAATTCGATAATTAGTTTTTTTTTTTGAGATTTTTCTAGTTGCTATGCCACCATTTGTAATTTGTTCTAATTATTTTGTATTGATTTTGATTTCTAATTTCGTAGGTCACAACCTATTAACTTTCAGAACACCATGTTCACCATTCCTGCTTGGTTTGTCTCCATCTTTCCCAATCACTATGGAAATTTTTTGTAGGTATGCTCGAGTCAAATTTTTTTTTGTGCTGAGAATGTAATATAAAATTTTCGTACTCCGACATCTAAATAAATTAATTGTTAATCAAATGCAATGACTCGACATGCTGAAAATGGACATTACAGCTTCACCTTTGAAAGAAAACTCAATTTAACCATCGGGGTTAATGATATTGTTCTACTCAGTACTACTATTGAATTGGCTGTAAGCTTTTTTTATTAATTTTTTAAGCTTTGTTTTCTTCTTTTTATATGTGAAATTCAATTTTATAACTTTAAAATTTATTAGGTCGCGTACAAAATTATGGTCCCCAATTTATTGAAGTCCTAGTTGAAATTACTGGTCCTTTTCAACTGGTTGGGACTAAAGGTAATCAAAAGGTGGTCATAGACTTGTCCAAGAATCAATGGATATACAAGGTTGGATTGGCTGGTTATGCAAAGCAGCTTTATGCACAAACCCCTGAATCAGATAGTTATGTTTGGCACGATCTTGGTCTTCCAACAAGTAGGATGTTTGTTTGGTACAAGGTATATATTTTATATTTCTATTTATTAACAAGAATGTAACTTCGAAATAAAAATATTATTTTATAACATTCTCTTTTACATTGTCTCAATCAACATTCCTAGCTCTACTTGGTACTGATCTAGTTGTGGATGATTTGCTTGGATTGGGAAAAGGAGAAGCTTGGGTAAATGGTCAGATCCTTGGAAGGTATTGGCCAAAATATTTAGCCAATGAAGATGGATGCAGTTATGGTTGTAATTACAGAGGAGGAAGAGTTATATATGATCATCTTAAGTTTGTCACTTTTGGATTACCTAAAGGCTCTTGTGGATCTTTCAGCATAGGCAATTGCAAGTCTCCTAAAGCATGTTCATATGTTTTGAATAATTGCATGGGAAAAACTCAATATTCCATTCCTGTCAATGAACTCACTCTCGGTCCTTCTAGCTGCAAGGAAACCAGCAGACTTGCTATTAAGGCTGTGTGTTAGGAGTAGTTTTTATTTAGACTTCTTTAGGAGGATTACATAGGTTTTATTTTTGAGTTTTACTTTACATAGGTTTTCTTTTCTAGTTTTATTTCAAGGTTAGGATAAGGTATTTTCTTTTGGAGAAACCATGTTATGAATCGAGGTGTAAAATTTTTACAATATTGATTAAGAAAATCTCTTTCTTCTTTGTGTCAATTTTTTCCAATTACCTCTGTTTTTGAATTGCATCTTCATTTCCCTCTGTTTTTGAATTGCATCTTCATTTATAGTGTAATTGGAAATTTGTCTATGAAGATAATGAATATTTAAGAACCCCTTCACTTCGTTGAGAATCATTTTTTTCCATATCAAAAATTGCAAGTTCATTTACTTCGTATTTGTGATGTATAGTTATAAGTATAATAATAATAAAAAATTCAATTTTTTTTTTTTTTTTTTTTTTTTTTNTTTTTTTTTTTTTTTTTGCATTTCAGACAAAGAAAGTTCCATAATAAATGGCTCTTCAATCACTGAACTTTATACGTAAAATTTTTACACTAGAACATAGCTCACAAGCTTGATTTTGGTTAGTAAACTTTGAAGTGAAGCTCAACACTGAACTTTATATGTAAAGGTTTTACACTAGAACATAGCTCACAAGCTTGATTTTGGTTAGTAAACTTTGAAGTGAAGCGGGAACATAGTTAAATATTGACAGAGTAGCTGAAAATGTGCAACATCATAGACTACTTTAAATTCTAAACTTCTCCTTCATTGCTGAACATTACCAATCTAGGCTCTTTTTAATTCTGCATATTCTATTACACTGGTCCTTCGACATAAACCTAATATTTTCTTTAATAGTTTTTTTTCTTACAAAAAATAGCAACAAATTGACTATCCCAGATTACCAATAACACAGACAAAAAAAAAATTATATAAATAAATGCCTATACTGATATTCAATCAATCCCCACAATAAATAAGATATAGAGAAGCTTATATACAAAAATCAAACACTAGCTTGTTTTTTTTTTTGGGTAATTAATCAAACACTCTATGCCAAAGCTTAATCAAACACTTGCCGCTGTCGGGTGTAATTAAAGCCTTGGTGCAGAGGAAGCCCGTGCTAGAGTCTTCTTCGCCGATTGCTCCTGGCTTCGCCACCGATTGATGCAGAGGAACGGGAAAGCCGACTAATGACCGGAGGTGATCGGAGTAAGGCAGAGTGGTGGCTGTGTTCGGTGATCTCCCACTGCCGATGGCTATTGCGTTTGAGCTTTTCCTCCCATGAACCTTTGAAACTTCGGTTTGAGCCCGAGTTCTAAAATTTTTGAAAATAAAGAAACGATGCGTTTGATTATTTGTCTCAATTTTGACTGAAAATTTAGCCAATTTTGACTCAGCTCCGTCTCCAATTTTCACGGCTCCGTGTCTTCGGTCTCGCTAAAGAACCCGAATTCGGGTGCCTTAGCAGGACTATATATATATATACATAACTACTAATATGGGCGACGTAGCCCACCACTGAATGGGCGACAGTTCATATCAGTCGTCTGATGTGTATACTCAGATGCATTGACCTCGTGAATATGTATATCGGACGGCTGATATGAGACTGTCGTCCATTAAGTGATAGGCTACGTCGTCTATATTAGCAATTCTGTATATATATATATATATACCCTTGAGATCTTAAATACTTATCATTTGAATTGATATATATACACTAAAGTAAACGAATAAATATATAGAAAAACTTTTGTTTATGTATTTATATGCTTAAAGCTAGATAAAATAGAAACTTATATATATATCTATATATATATATATATATATATCATTTTGTTTCATAATAATGAGCTAGACCAAATGGGTTACAACTGAATTTTCAAAAGTGGGCCAAGTATAGAGAATGGGCTCAAGGTTTCGACCAAAACAAAAGTGTTAGCTTAAGGCTTGGGTTACCATGAAAATGGATGGATTCTAAATTTAGCATAGATTTGGTCCTTCTGGAAATTACAAATTATTAATGCAATTTCAATTATTTTATCACTGCATATTAAGAATCCCAAATGAGTTACTTTTTGATAAATAAGCTAAATTAAACAAATATTACAAAGTTAGTGCCAGTCTCCAACTAAAAGCTCTATATTTGAGATTACGTTTTGCCTGTTTTTTACATAAAAAAGAATTTATTAAAATGTAAAATATGAGTTTGGGCCAATCTGGCCTATTGAGCTTTTTGTATTAGAATTGAATACTATCATTAGTATCTTGTGAAAAAATTAAAATTAAAATGACCATAAAATTAAATAAAAATAAGTCCATTTTGAATTTTACTTAAAAAGGTGTTTGTAATATAGCATTTTATATAATTTAAAGATATCATTCTCGAAAATTTCTGAACTATATAGAATTTTACAATTTTTTTCCAAAATTATTATTTTTTTTTATTTTCGCTTTCAAATTTATATTCCTTTATCATCATAATTTAATTTTTATGTTTTTGTTCAATTTTGACGTTAAAATACACGTGTAAGCCACGGACACATATTTTGAAGGTTAATATAATGATATGGCTTTATAATTTTGCTAAGCACGCTTTATTTCCAATCGCATCACATGTTCAAGAAAAAATGGACAAAAAAAAAAAAAAATTCGCATCACAAATCCAAGTCGGTAACATAACACACACTCCACGATAACACACGGTGGCAGTTATTCTCTCCTTAAAAAAAAGCACCACATTGCTTCAGCCGGCGAGTTCCTCTCGGCATTTTCTGTTATTAGGCTTTCCTAGAAGCACGGGACACTGCCTGTTCTACACCAAAATCAGTTCTTCTGGTACCACCAGGAGGCCACTATCTACTTAAGGCAACAAAATTTCAGGAGCCATGTGAAAGTGACATGGTTATCTAGGTAATCTGCAATATGTTTTACATTCCCAAACAGATATCTAACATTTATAATATAGCTTTTTTTTATCAAAAAAAAAAATTTATAATATAGCAGGATGATTTATTGAGATGACAACTTTAACTTTTATATAAAATTCGTATTTTATTCTGGTTATCAATATTTTATTTCACTTGTCGCATTTTCTTCTGGTTATTAATACTTTATTTCACTTGATATATTAAAGATCAAAGAGAGTAAAAAAAAAAAATCAACGACTACCATTAATTGATTAGATTAAAGATGTAATCATCAATCAAATTATCATAAAACAAAAATTCTCATAAAATAACTCTTCCAATCGAAACAAAAAATGACTACAAAATTAATCAAAATGAATATGAAAAAGAAAAAGAAAAAGAAACGATCAGCTGATCAAGCTCTTGGATTTATGATCTTGGTCCCACTTGAGATATTATCTTATTTGATAATTCTCTCTGTATTTCAATTTAATTTAAATTTGATTATAAGATAATTTGTTATCTGATATAATTAAATTATTGATAAGATAAAATCTAGATAACAGTGATTAAGTCTGTTAAGATTTTATTTTAAATTTTAAATTGAGAATATTAGTTTGTTTGGGTTTCTATCATTTGTACGTACAAATATTAGAAAGAATCCAGAGAACAAACTGATTCAATTAATTCAGAGAGAATACGTAAAAAAACATCGAGTGAAAATATTAGAGAAAATATTCATTCTCTAATATTTCGGTTTTATTCCCTGAGATACAATAGAGTCCACGCTCTGCTGTACTATCTGAGATTAGTCCTGGAAGATCTAGCAGATCCGGTGGTAGATCCCAGTAGCAGTGGTAGATCCAGTAGTAGATCCGGTGGTAGATCCCAGTTGCAGATCCGGTAGCAGACCTGGTGATAGCCTATAGATCCAGGTGCAGATCGTAGATCCGGTAGAATCATTATACCACGCATCAAATACAGAAAGTCTGCGAGGTATTTTGTTTTATTTTTCATATGATTCAGTCACATATTTTCTTATGGGTTATTGATTTTATGCTTCCGCTAAATATATTTTTCTTACACAAGCCCCCTTTCGTCTTCATCTGCCGAGCTACTAAATGAGGTTGTCAGCACGGTGGCGAGTATGGTTTCGGCAGTGGGGGGACTGTGCGGGGTTGCGATGGAAGAAGAAAAACAATTTGAAGAAAAAGGAAGGGGGCTTGATCGGGATTGTGGATGTGAAGGAAAGGAGGTTTGATCTGGATTTGGAGTGTGTGGAGGTGGGAGAGATGAAAAAGAAAAGGAACACGAATATAGGGAAAGAAAAGAAGGAGAAAAAGAATAAAAGAAGAAAAAGAAGAAGATGAAGATCGGAAAAGAACGATTAGAAGATTTTAGATGGGGAAAACTTTTTTCTTTTCTTGGGGAATTTTTTTTCTTTCTTCATTTTATAAAATTTTAAAAACTTTTTTTTAGTTAAAATATTTTATTTTTGTATATTTATTATTAAATATTAATTTTATATCATTTCCAATGTAAATAAGATAAAGTTTTATTTTTTCATATTTTTAAATTATTTAATTACTATTTATTTTTGCTTAAATTTAATAAAAATTTTGTTAATTAAAAAATACTTTTAAAATATTTCAAATTTAAAAGTTTTTTTTGGTTGTGTCCACTTTTTTTGAACTTAGTGATGTCAAAAATGTAATTCATCCACTTACCACATAACTAGAAGGTCGGGTCATTCGAACTAAAAACAAACCGATGATATTTTTTCTTTTTGCATACACAAAATGTAGACTTTAATTACAAGAATGATTGACGTGGGTCCGTCTCCGTAGACATTTATTATAACATTATAGCTTTTCTAGATCCACACAGTGAGAGATTTAATCCATGCATGTGAAGAGACACAGTAGAAATATAATACCTGAAATATCAGGTTTAGCCAAAAAATACATCTGCCATTTTGATATTTGTAGAGGAGTATTAAGGTAAATAAACAAGAGGGGCATAAATAAACAAGAGGGGCATGATTCACGAAAAAAATTATAAATTCACCAAAAAATAAAATAAAACAAGAGGGGCATAATTACTAGGTCACCTTACCTTTGCAAATTGCAGTTGAAACTGTCTCGAAATTGACTGGTCCTCCTTAAATCAGAAATCTAAAAGCAGGAGAGAAGAAAAAATCCCAAAGACTCAAAGAGTGAAAGTGAAGCATGAAAGAGACAGAAAGATAATAAAAAGAAAAATGAGCAGAAAGAGAAAATGATGATGTGGGTAAGTGTCCCACGCGCAGAGTACACAGACTCTCTCTCTAAAGAAGAGAATCATCTTTCCCATCAGTCTTTCTGACGATCCTAGTGTGATCCGATTCCTTTTCTCTCTCTCTCTACCTCCTCTTCTTCTTCTTCTCTAAAAACCCATTTGCTTTGTCTCGTGGTCTCTGGGATGTGTTTGTGAAAATTGAAACTGTTTAGAGAAAAAAAATAAAATAAAAGAAGAAAGAAAGAAGCTGATATTTGTGTTTGCATAACGCTCTATTTTTGGATCTCCTACCTCTTGGTACTCTCTCTCTCTCTCTTTTTCTCACTTCTCTATAATTATATAGATTAATATGTGTTATGCGTTGCAAATTCTTCTAAAAACTATTTGTTTTTGTTGTGTTGGCATATGTTAGAATTTTTCGCAGTTAAAAACGTGTAATTTCTAATCGTTTAGTTCAATTTTTATTTTATTTTATTTTATATATTACTTGTTATCCAGTAATTTATTTTTTTCTTTTTACAGGATAACTGTAAATGCATAAATTATTATCTATATCGGCAAGAATTTCGTTTTATATATATATATATATGTATATATATTTTATATATTTACTTGAACAGGATAACTGTAAATGCATAAATTATTATCTATATCAGAAAGAATGGTGCATTTACGATCCATCTATCGTAGGAAATTTCCCAAATAGCAGAAAACCAATCAACTGTTTGAAATATTGTTTCAACTAAAAAATAGATTTTGCATGCTATACAGTCTGCTTTCGTACGTCCTCCATTGTTTTCTTCTTATTATTTTTTAGGTTTCTTTGCATATATCTGCCTTTTTAGAAGTGCTAACTTTGACAATATTTCAATTGGTATTTGATTTTCAATTGCAATAATTTGATTGTTGGTAGAAGTGGGCAGGAAGGTAGGGATTGTCAAAGTTATTCGTTGTTGGACCAAACTTAATCCTTCTAGCGCTCTCTGCTAGAGTTTATAGTTTCAATTAATACTTGGATTGAATTTTCTCTTATTTGGTCTGTTTCATATATGCAAATCGTATAAGACTGTAATAGCTGGATGAGAAAGAAAAGTTCGTGCCAGTGTTTGGAAATGGCCATTTTTCTCTTTTTAGGTGACACATTGTTTAAATTTCTTTTAGAATTGTAAATTATTTGCATATGAATTCAAACAAAATCTTCTCATGCTCCTTCAATTTCATATTTGTGGATGATTATTCTAAATGTTGAAGAAAATGAGCTTACAAATGATAGTGTCTCAAAAGTAAATATGCCAATTTTATCTTACTGACTCTCATAGCATTTTTGTAAATTCAGAGTACATAAGAATTATGAATTTAGGCAAAATGAGAAGAAAATGCTGATATATGTAACTATTACGGTCTTAAATTGGTATAACTTTCCTAATTTCTATGTGATATTGATTTCAGCTAGAGTTTTCTGCCAAATATATTGATCGTATATTCTTGTGAGATGCATTTGACAGTTTGAATGCTTAGTAATAATTTATACAAGGATTTACTTATCTTGATGCTTCTACTCCATCAAGGCTTGCAATTCATGGAGAGAGCTTCGCATAGATGAGAATGAAATGCAGTGTGGAAAATCTTTTATAAAGCTCCCATCCTCAAAGATATGATCTAATATGATTTTGCAAGTTAAAGATGTTGATGCGACGAGATTTTGATCTGAATTCCGTGCATATTTATACTGATTCACTAAAAGATGTTATGAAGAAGACCATGCTCAACCAGGAGATTATATTTAGGAAGCAGGTATCATTACACTGATACACTCACCAATTATAATGCTTTCATATACTTTAGGACTGTATTATTATTTATCCGTATCCATGTAGCACTAATGCCAGATAAATTATTCAATTTTTGTGTTGGGTCAAAACTTTCAAGTTGGCAGGCTATCTCTAATGGATAATTTGAACGGAATTTTTTTTATTTTTTATTTTTCAAGTGGATATATAGTTTCATTTCACTGATTGAGCTGGGGAGATCTCTTAGAATCTTGAGCTTTTCAATAAATAATTGATGCTGCTGCTGTGAATTATGTTGCTGAACCTCATGAATGGATACCTATGTCTTTCTCTTTTCGATTGCATTACTTAATTTTCTTTCTGTTGGTATATCCTCAGGTTCTTGAACTTCATCGGTTATATAGGATGCAGAAAACATTGATGCTGAATCTCAGCTGGGAGGAATTTGATAGATATGATTCAAGAAATCCAACTACTGAATCAAGTTTGTTCACATACATAAATCCAGCTAGATACGAACCTTTGGCAAAAGAAGCAAGAATTTCCTCAATTCCTAAGGTAAATGAAGGAGTCTTGGTAATATCCTCTCCCCTGACTTTTGGGTGTCTTTGTGGCATAATGAAGGTCCATAAGGGATTTCCATATTATAAAGGGTCTATTGATGAAGAATTACGTCAAAATCTGAAATTATCATCTTCATGGACCTACAAATATATTGCCTGCAATTGATTTATTTGCTATTTTACTTGGTTTGTTGGTTTAGGTGGATATGAATAAATCATCTATTTTCGACACATTACTTATCTGGATTTGGTAATGCTCTTGGATCTTCAGTAGTGCGTTGATGTGTTATACTAGTCTTTCAGGTGGACTTAGCACATTCTAGATGCCAACTATTATTAGAAGGATGTGAGCATATATTCTCTAAGCCTCAGCAAAGGCCTGTTGGTCTTCAACTTTCTCCCCATCAATACAATGGCCATACTGGTAAGAATCCTACAACAGAATAATAAGAACATCAGGGGTCACTTGAAAGAAACAGTGGAAAATTTTACATATTCTCCTTGTGGTAATGTTGCAGATCCAGAGTTGAGGCTTTCCCTGAGCATTGGAGAGGACAATAGAAAAATGGGAGGTGCAAAAATATCTGGTATTGAAGTGAAAACTCATCCCTGCATACAAAATGTTATTGATTTAGAAGAATCAGATGAGATATTATGGAATGAGGATTCAGGACATGCACCTTCATCCAGCTGTGCCGCTCCAACACTGAATTTTGGAGGCAATAATGAGTCACAAAATTCTGTACTTACTGATCCAAGTATTGCAAGTAGTGTGAAGAAAGATCTTTTTCATGAGACTGTGGGTAGTGACTCTCTTCTAGATGGCCATGAGAGGAACTTTCTCAATCAAGGTATTGCAGATTTATCCTTACATGGCTAACAATTTTATATAGACATTTGAACTTCTGAGGATTTTTTCTAGCCACATTCTTAACCTAGTGTTGGTCCCTTGTCCAGATTTAAATAAATGTCATGGTGGTATCCTGCATAACTATTTCTCCGCCAAGAAGCAGGAGATAAGTTTGTTTGCATCAGGGCATGTGAATTTTAACAAAGTTCAGCGTGATGATTCTTCTTGTTACTCAAATGGTCCAATGATGGCCCATCGTTCAACAGCCAGCTCATCACATGCTTTCTGTGAACTAGTTCACATGGTAGAGAATGGCAGTTTTCACTCCATATCTTCAAAAATAGATTTTAATAATGTCTCAAATGAAGTTTCTGAGATCCTTCGTCCGGATGATGCTGAAAACTTTTCAATAATAGATTCAAACTGCAATTATGAAAGAACAGAAACCCGCTATGGAAATTCAAAGTTGAGTGGATTTAGTAATGTAATTGAAATAGATTTGGAGACTGTGTCAAGACCAAAAATAGGCCTTTATGAAGACCTTGGCTGCCAAAGAAATGACCATAGCGATGGATCTACATTGGAAATTCCAAAGAGTCAAATTCATACATACGAGGATAGGAAAACAGAAGATGTTGTATTTTCATGTTCCAATCATAGTCAAAATAAAGTGCCAGATGGACATTTTGACATATCTTCTGCTTCATGCGAGCCATTGCATATTGAAAATGAATCCAGCAGTGCAGATATTGCACAATCTGAAGTTGAACCAAGAAATCCCTCAGCCATTGATCAGTTTTCAGGAACCCATAAACACTATGATGTTCTCGAAACATTGTCAGGTGGGATCCAAAGATCTACGGACAGCAGTGAGCTAAAGCTAAATTATGAAGACCTCGAAAAAGAAGAATCAGATGAAGTGGATATTTTGATCCAAAAGGCTGCTGAATCACTTATTCATATATCTTTGGAAAGTCCAGCTCGTTATAAAGATTTTTCTACCAGAGATGGGGCATCAAATGAGATGGAAAATGATGAAATCCAAAGACCAAAGTGTCGTTCTGATTTTTATGAGCTAATCACTCTAAAACTAACTGAAAGCTGTGCGGATGACCTGTCTGTCTCTTCAAAGCCACCTGATGTTAATTTCACAGACAAAATTGATTACGGATTCAAGCTAAGACGGGGAAGTAGATTGAAAGATTTCCAGAAGGATATACTTCCCGGTCTAGCATCTCTTTCCAGACATGAGATTCGTGAAGATATAAACATTTTGGAGGGAGTTTTAAGATCAAGAGAGTATAGGAAAATGAGAGCTGAATTGGGTGATGGACAAAGCTGGTTCACACCCACGAGAAGCAAACGATCAGGGAGAAAAAATTTATAAAATTTCATTTGGAGATGGGAATGACATATAGATATAAACATTAGATCTATTGTGGGTTTGGAAATGCTTACTACAAAGTAACTTTGTGCTAGTTTTCTTACTTTAGAACGGTTTATGTACTAGTAGATAGACATGTTGATTTTATGTCACCTTGAATGTAACCATTTATTAGTATTGCTCTTTTCCTTTGGGGATCACTACAACATGTTTCTTTTCATCAAGATATCACGGTTGGTCGTTATGTTACTAAGAGTGCTTGATATCCCAAAGTTAATTCATCCTAGGCTTCTATTATGTGCTAAGGAGTAAATGTATATCATGTACATATACTGTAAGCTTATCTCACATGCTTCCAGCAAAAAAAAAAAAAAAAAAAGAGATTGTTCTGACATAGGTAATGTCGGTTTGGAATGTTGGATTATAACGAATTTATTTTTGTCTAATTAAAGTATGAAATGGTTCCAATCCAGTGTAGTTCAGTATCTCAGTGAATTAACACTGTATACATGGTACACCGATATTATATAAAGAAAAACGTTGTGTATTTAGAATCGCGCTTACAAAATTGGAGAGCTTTCTGAAAGCTATTGAACTTGCAAGTGGCTAGAATGCCATGGGCTTTCACTCCTTGAATAGTAAACTATAAAAGATACCATTATTTTTCATGTTAACATATTAAAGTCTAACCCAGTTCCAGATTTACTAGTGACTTGCTGACACCTATTTTGCAGAAGTAGTGAAGCACTGAAGCCTATGCAAAGAGTGAAATTTAGAAGGTTGATTTGATCAATTTCAGCCTTAGCAAAGTGCAGTAGGGAAAAATCTATGGTACTCCGCAGTACATAATCTCATACTGACGATGAAATGAACCCCCACGTGTGGATTTTACATAAGCTTCTTTTGCTGCGGTGCCTCTGAACTATCGATCGCTCACATTTTGCTTTTTATACTATATAATTGTACAAAATTTTCATGGACTATCAAAAAATAGGCACCATCACAAAGCGTTAATTCCATCAAATAAGTTTTGTTAAATGTCACGTATTTATTATTTGAGTTTCTATTTCACGAACAAAATAGTTAAAGAAAATTAATTTTTACAGCGGTGCCTCTTAAACTACTGGATTGCTTGCACTATGCTTTATGTACTATCATAATTGTATGAAATCTCTCGAACTATGGAAAAATAGGCACCTACACTTTAAATCGTTAATTCCGTTAAATAAAGCTTGTTAATGTTACGTGCTCATCACATAAGCTTATATTTTAGGGCCTAAACATTTAGAGAGAAATTAAAAAAAAAAAAAAAAAAAGCATTTGGACTAATTCAATTCCGATGATTATTAGGACTTCTTCAGTTCTGATGTAAAAAAAATCTTGTAATACATGAATTTATGAAAATATTTTACTTAAATTTCTCATTTATTTACTAGAAAATTTGATAATGTTTGACATATATTTATGTGAATATATGTGTACTTCATGTGGGATAAATTCTGTTTTTTATAGAAACTGTGATGATTTGATTAATTTGATATTTTATACTTATTGGTTGTTGTTTACATATGGTTTTCAAAACAACTTATGCATTTAAATATATAAAATAACCTAAATTGTCCTCTGGGTTATATTGGACTCAAAAAGACAAAGCTAACGGAACCAGTTTGGCAAAAAGTGATGGCTGAAATTGCAAAATTCTAGGGGGTGAAAATTGGGTCACATGATCCTATTCAATGGACACATGTCAGTATGCTAACTGTCTCAAGGTAGGAGATGACTTTAACGAGCATTTAAAGGGTCTTATTTGGAAGAAATAACAATTTAAGTGTTGATGCTTATTTATTTGTCCATAGTTCATAAGGATTTTTTGCATCTGTGATAGTACATGGAATAAAGTGCGGACAACTCTATATTTCAAGAAGTGGACCTACATGTTGGTTCCACATGTGCTTGTGAAGCTGGAAGTAAATACTCTCAGTCTAAGTTACATGATATGGAACAAAATTAAGTATGGAAAAATTTTGGATAATATGAAAAAATTACATGATATGGAACAAAATTACGTACTTTGGAACGAAGTTAAGCATTTTGGAACCAAGTTACACCGTATGGAAAAATTACATCATTTGGAAAAAAAATTACATTATATGAAGAAAATTACGTAGTTTGAACGAAAGTTACACTGCATGGAAAAATTATGAATAATATGAAAAAAATTACATGATATGGAACAAAATTACGTAGTTTGGAACGAAGTTATGTTTTTTTGAAACAAGTTACACAGTATGGAAAAATTACATCATATGGAAAAAAAACATTACATTATATGGAAGAAAGTTACGTAGTTTGGACGAAAGATACATCGTATGGAACAATTATGAATAATATGAAAAAAATTACATGATATGGAACAAAATTACGTACTTTGGAACGAAGTTATGTATTTTGGAAACAACTTATACTGTATGGAAAAATTACATCATATGAAAAAAATTACATGGAACAAAATTACGTATTTTGAAAACAAGTTACACAGTATGGAAAATTTTTGGGTAATACGAAAAAATTACATGATATGGAACAAAGTTACGTACTTTGGAACGGAGTTACGTATTTTGAAAACAAGTTACACCGTATGGAAAAATCACATCATATGGAAAAAAATTACATTATATGGAAGAAAGTTACGTAGTTTGGACGAAAGTTACACCGTATGGAAAAATTATGGATAATATGAAAAAAATTACAAGATATGGAACAAAGTTACGTATTTTGGAAACAAGTTACACTGAATGGAAAAATTATGGATAATATGAAAAAAATTACATGATATGGAACAAAGTTACGTACTTTGGAACAAAGTTATATATTTTGGAAACAAGTTACACTATATGGAAAAATTACATCATATGGAAAAAATTACAAGATATGGAACAAAATTACGTAATTTTGTACGGAAAAATTACGTACTTTGGAATGAAGTTACGTATTTTAGAAACAAGTTACACCGTATGTAAAAATTACATCATATGGAAAAAAATTACATTATATGGAAGAAAGTTATGTAGTTTTGACGAAAGTTACATTGTATGAAAGAATTACATGATATGGAACAAAATTACATACTTTGGAACGAAGTTACGTATTTTGAAAACAAGTTACCCCGTAAGGAAAAATTACATCATATGGAAAAAAATTACAAGATATGGAACAAAATTATGTATTCTGTATGGAAAAATTTTGGATAATATGAAAAAATTTATATGATATGGAACAAAATTATATACTTTCGAACGAAGTTATGTATGTTGGAAACAAGTTACACCATATGGAAAAATTACATCATATGGAAAAAAATTACATTATATGGAAGAAAGTTATGTAGTTTTGACGAAAGTTACATTGTATGAAAAAATTATGGATAATATGAAAAAAATTATATGATATGGAACAAAATTACGTACTTTGGAACAAAGTTACGTATTTTGGAAACAAGTTACACCGTATGAAAAAATTACATTATATGGAAAAAAAAATTACATGATATGGAACAAAATTACGTATGGAAAATTTTTAGATAATATGAAAAAAATTACACGATATGGAACAAAATTACGTACTTTGGATTGAAGTTAAGTATATTGGAAACAAGTTACACCGTATGGAAAAATTACATCATATGGAAAAAAATTACATTATATGGAAGAAAGTTACGTAGTTTGAACGAAAGTTACACTGTATGGAAAAATTATGGATAATATGAAAAATAATTCATGATATGAAACAAAATTACGGTTTTTGGAACGAAGTTATGTTGTTTTGAAACAACTTACACCGTATGGAAAAATTACATCATATGGAAAAAATTACATTATATGGAAGGAAGTTACGTAGTTTGGACGAAAGTTACACTGTATGGAAAAATTATGGATAATATGAAAAATAATTCATGATATGGAACAAAATTACGTACTTTGGAACGAAGTTATGTTGTTTTAAAACAAGTTACACCGTATGGACAAATTACATCATATGGAAAAAAATTACATTATATGGAAGGAAGTTACGTAGTTTGGACGAAAGTTACATCGTATGAAACAATTATGAATAATATGAAAAAAATTACATGATATGGAATAAAATTACGTACTTTGGAACGAAGTTACGTATTTTGGAAACAAGTTACACTGTATGGAAAAATTATATCATATGGAAAAAAATTACATGATATGGAAGAAAGTTACGTAGTTTGGACGAAAGTGACACCGTATGGAAAAATTATAGATAATATGAAAAATTTACAAGATATGGAACAAAGTTACGTATTTTGGAAACAAGTTACACTGAATGGAAAAATTATGGATAATATGAAAAAAATTACATGATATGGAACAAAGTTACGTACTTTGGAATGAAGTTACGTATTTTGGAAACAAGTTACACCGTATGGAAAAATTACATCATATGGAAAAAAAATTACAAGGTAGCCTGCATGCAGTAGCGAGATCACATACATTTTCCATTGCCCATTTCTTTTGGAAAACATCAAACAGACTACTGAAAATCTGCTCCAATTTCTCTATTTGAAATTTTGGGTATGGATCCTTGCATGTACATCGGCTTCGTTCTTATTTTTGTGTGCTTCACCACGGTGTTTTGAAATAATTCTTGACCGTGAACCCTTTTCTCTTTCATCAAAGCTGACCATGATAGTTCTTAGACCCAAGGGCCTATGTAAGTACATCATTTGGAGGAGAGGCATCAAGAATGCCTTGAGTGGCATTTTTTTTCAAAGGGCTACAAAAAAGAGCGAGTTGGAAAAAATTATAGCATGAACAGATGCTTATATTTAATATATGACCACTAATTTGGGGTATAGAACTCACAATGCTTTCAACAATGGACTCAACTTCTGGGTTGTCTACCGGTCCATCTTTCTTGGTTCTTGCGCCTATCCAAAGCTTTTTGCGCTCGATCTGGTTGATGGTGCCTCTTTTGGCTTGCTGCAAAGTTAGACATATTTCTAAATGTGACCAATTTGAAATTTAAAAAACTTAATCTTAATGTGTATATATATATTTATATTGTACGTAGCAAGCCCGCCTCTAACTGATGGGGACATTTGTTTCCTTGCCTTTTTTAGATCGATCCACACTTAACTTCTGTAAATATTGACATCATATATTTTATGATAAATTGATGTTATATAAAGTATTTAACACATGCATAATTAAAACATATATGAAAAACAATATAATGTTTTTATCTTGAAATCTTCACCAAGCCTCTGGTTGAAAAATGTGGATCTTCTTGTGTGATAAATTTATACTTGTGAGTAAGTGGGTACTTGATGTGATCGGGTTTTGTCAAGTATGGGTCACATACTTCTCATACAACGTGTGCTTAAATTTCTTCTACTTTCCAGCACAATCTCTAAGAGTCTGGTATTTTAGAGAGTCATCCTTGCATGAATAACTCTATAACAACATCAATGTCAGTATTTAGTAAATAACAACATAATGTAATTTGGTTTTAGGTTATAATACCTTTATTGCTACCCATAGGTTATCTTTCAATGCAGGAGACACATTGTTCTAGCTTTTAATGCAAATCGGTATTGTGGAACGAGTGAGTGAGCCTTCCAAGTTGGTCATCTTCATAGCTTGCTTGTTTAGTGGAGCTCCATGCTCATTGTATTGTAGCTGCAACTGCTTTGCATCGACCTCCTTTCTAAAGTCTGTTAAAGTTGTAGGTCCCCGACCTTTCCACTTTGGAATTGGAACACTTGGACCGGCGTCATCATCGGCGAATGAAGGCTCATAAGGAGGAAGAACAATATCCTCCTTAGGTGGATCCATTAATCTGTAACACACAACACAATCACAAAAAAAAAAAAATATCATGACTACTAACTTTAATTACATTTAATTAAACTTTGTGTACATTTCAAAGGACCCTAATAACACNCTTTCCACTTTGGAATTGGAACACTTGGACCGGCGTCATCATCGGCGAATGAAGGCTCATAAGGAGGAAGAACAATATCCTCCTTAGGTGGATCCATTAATCTGTAACACACAACACAATCACAAAAAAAAAAATATCATGACTACTAACTTTAATTACGTTTAATTAAACTTTGTATACATTTCAAAGGACCCTAATAACACTAATATGCATTGTTAAATGGTCATAATTTCAATGCGTCACCTATTATATATATTTTTGAATGGTTTCAATGCGTCACCTAATACTTTTATTTTTATATGGTCCTAATGCGTCGCCTATTGCTTATATTTTTGAATGGTCCTAATGCATCGCCTATTGCTTATATTTTTGAATGGTTCTAATGCGTTGCCAAAATATAATATAGATTTTCCTCTATATATTATGAAAGGCATAATATGAACAAAAAAAAATTTAATGTTCACCTATCAACAAATAAATGAATGCATATTTTTCATGTCACAATTGAATTTGCCCTATTGAGAACAAAGTCATGTCACAATCATCAAGATCCGCATATTAGACAAAAATTGAATTTTAGGCACATGAGAAAAAATTCATGTCACAATCATCCATTGAAACAACAAAATCATGGTCCATTCAAATAACAATAAATGTATAGAAAAAACATTTATAGAAAAAACATACGTGTATTATACATAATCTGAAATATATATATATGCCATATTGAAACAACAATAAAGGTACACATATTTATAAATTTACAATGTTTGTAATTAAATGTTTACATTGAAAAGTATAGATTATACATAAGCCGAAAATATTCATTACTAATAAATATTCATATTTTTGACAGGACCCAACCCTACTGGATTCTGCCTGCGTGACTTAATGTTTCCATTAAGCCACAAGCAGTCGTTAAAGTCCGATAAGTCACTTTTTCAAACAAAAAAGAACCAACAGACCGAAAGGTTTTCTCTACTACCAAAAATTTTATTAGAAATTTCGGCAGCATTTCGGCTGTTTCTAACACTCCCCAAAATGCTAAAAGTCATAACCTGTAGGGAAAAACATTTCTATACAAAATTTATTCTACCAGCACGTCTTTCCCACACAAATAAACCACATTTCAGTACACCACCCAACACTTAAACAAATATATTGTCTAAGTATGGTGTAGCTGGACTCAGTCTAAAACTGAGCTGCCTACATACCCTTTCTACAAGGGATCAAGCTACCTGTAGTTCCGATCGCATATTCACGCTAAATATGCCGCATCAGATACAATTACTATTAGCCTTTCCTAAACAATTTAACAGAATATAACTTACAGCTTGGCGGCATGATTCCTCGCCCGAGCTAGCAACACCCTGCTTGGCGGCATAATCCCTCTCCCAAGCAGCTCTCAATCACAAAAATCATTTATTCTAGGCAACCATAACACAATATATAATTCTACACAATAATATATAAATTCCACACATCATTTACTAACAATTTAATATCACAGACAATTCAATACAAATACTCACCGACCAAATCCACAATTATTTCCTTAAAGCCAAATCAGCTTTCACACAACCAAACTGCAATTCAGCTAATTTCAACCCACAACACTCTTAGTAATTATTTAGTATTCACAGAACTCGGTCACAAATATAAATATGTATATATATATATATATGTATATATATTTATACCACAATTCAACTCTCAATCATAACAATTTAATTAATTTAACAATAACCACACGTTGTGCATTAATCAATTTACACCCAATTTCCATATTTTCAATCACAACAATTCAATTTAAAATAAACATTCATAGCAATTACCAAACATAATTACACACATCCTACATTATAATCCTGGTATATCAATGCGTTCCACCGCAACCACCAAAACACAATTGTACACATTTCTATCATGATTGTCTACAATTCCTATTTAACAATTGTTAGCAACACCGCTCACAACCGGGTAAATTCCTATATTTATCTATAATGTACAAATTATATATCGAAACGAAGCTCGTGAAATTTAGAACGCAACCGTGAACTTACCTCGTCCATCCGCCGCCGGTGGTGGCCAGAAAGTGGCCGGAAAGCGGCGGCCGAGCACCCGTAATTCACACCGCTTACACGACTGAGATTTAGGACGAACGGGTGCCGGAATCGAACTCAGGAGGCCCAAAAGAGGGGGACCGGACTGGTTTTGTCACCGGAAACTGCAGAAATCCAGCGACCGGAGGAACGGTGGTCTCACCGGATTCTTCATCGATCCCGGCGTTTTACGGTGTTTCACGGCCAGCAGCTGGTGGGGAAAGGGAGAGGAGAGTCCGGCGAAGCTTTCCCGGGCAGTGGGCCGGTCAATTTCTGCCAGAATCCGGCGATTGCACAAACCAAGCTGACCGGCTTTCTCTCCTTTTCCGGCGATCTGGGCTTCTTTCCGGCAAGCCATCGGTGCCAAAGAAGAGAGGGGATTGGCGGCGTCGTTTCCCGGGTAATTGCCGGCCCCATCTCACCGGAGATTGGCCGTTGCCGGCGGAAAAGAAGGCGCGGGGTGGGGGTTCTCCTGCTGCGCGAGGGAGAGCATCGGGGGGGGGAGGGTTCTGGTCTTTTCTAGACCCTTCTCCAATATTTAATTATTAAAACAAGGGCATAATGGTCATTTCGCACTATTTGCAGAATTACCAAAATACCCCCCTCACAGTTTTAAACATAACATCTCCGTCTTAGCTTCGAATCGAGCGTACTACTAGTCTACGAACTCGTATCGACTAGCTCTACGCAACGGCACCTTATTCAAAGCCAACATAAGCTCACACAAAAAGTCAACCCCGAGCCCTTCCTTGGTCAAACTTGGTCAACTTTGGAAAATTTTCAATATCTTCCCGGGACGGGATGTTACATTATGTAACACCACACTCTCTCTCCAACCAATATTGTCTCCAATTTAGCCACCGCACTTCAGACGGTATGGAATTTTTTGGTCAGACTTCCTAGGGGGTCACCCACAGGAATGTTCCCACTCGAGCACGCTTAACCCCAGAGTTCTTCCAACTCTGAAGCCAAACACTCTGAAAAGGCCTTGGTTGTTAAGAGAGTGCTTACTTTACATTTGAACCATTACCACATGACCCCATGTCCACACCCGGGCGATGTGGGATTGGACACCGATCTCTGCCAGTAAGGTAGCCTGCCAGTGCCTCGCACCCGCCCACACTTACTCTGGCTATGCGAGTAAGGTAGCCTGCCAGTGCCCTTTGCACCCGCCCACACTTACTCTAGCTTTTTAGATCCAGGTCGTCACAATCCACCCCCCTTTGGAGCCCAGCGTCCTCGCTGGCACATTTTCGGCCGGGTACAGGCTCTGATACCATTTGTAACACCACACTCTCTCTCCAACCAATATTGTCTCCAATTTAGCCACCGCACTTCAGATGGTATGGAGTTTTTTGGTCAGACTTCCTAGGGGGTCACCCACAGGAATGCTCCCACTCGAGCACGCTTAACCCCAGAGTTCTTCCAACTCTGAAGCCAAACGCTCTGAAAAGGCCTTGGTTGTTAAGAGAGTGCTTACTTTACATTTGAACCATTACCACATGACCCCATGTCCACACCCGGGCGATGTGGGATTGGACACCGATCTCTGCCAGTAAGGTAGCCTGCCAGTGCCTCGCACCCGCCCACACTTACTCTGGCTATGCCAGTAAGGTAGCCTGCCAGTGCCCTTTGCACCCGCCCACACTTACTCTAGCTTTTTAGATTCGGGTCGTCACATTTTGCTCCCACCTATCATTACTAATAACAATACTAACATAATTTATAAAAATAAATATATATATATATATATCTATATATATATCATAAAACAACCATAAATGTATAAAAACAACAACAAAACAATCATATTAAACATAATCACCATCCTAATTTAACTATTTTCTGCAAAACAAAAAAAAACAAAACAAAAAGCTATAAACATACTAGGGTCCGGCGAGGGGTGTAGGAAAATATACACACAGCGGAAAAATGAAAAATTGATTTTTTGAATGTTATCGATGTATTTTCGGGTTTGAAGGGGGTAAGGGGAAAGTGGGGCAAAGAGTGTGAAATAAATTTGGATTGATGGGAATTAATCATGCCATTAATTTCACAATTAACGACGCAAAGCATCTCTAAAAGGCTTTTAGCGTCGTCCGCGCGGCGCCAATGTCGATCCCAATTTTTTTATTTCTATGGTTTATAAATATATTTTAAATTTATAAAGTTAAATTATTATATAAATTTTATAATTTTATAGTATGTATAGTAAATGAAATTTATATATATTAAATAGAAAATATTTAGATAGATAGTAAATATAGATATATTAAATATTTAAATTATATATAATTTTATATTATTTATAGTAAATGAAATATATATATATTAAACATATTAATATTTTAAATATATTAAATATTAAATATTAAATATATAACTATATGAATTTATTTAGAAATAAATATCTTCTAGCGACGTAATGCATCGCTAAAATGGTTTTTCGCGACGTGAAGCGTCACCAATGCATCTAGTAATGGTGACGGATGGCGTCGCTACTTTAGTTAAATTTATACATAAAATTTTAACATTAAAAATTTATAAACTAGCAATTAAATTTATATGTATTTGTGTGCTTAATCTTAAATCATGACTTTTTTAAGATTGATATATATACTAGCAAGTAAACATTAAAAATTATATATTTGATTTTTTTAAGATTGATATATATATATATATATATATACACTATCAATTCATACATATAAACATATATATCATAGAAATATTATATGCTAATCTTATATGATATTATATATGATATAAGATATATTAATTATACATGCAAATGTTATCATATAAATGATATAAAATTCTATATCTTAGTTCTATATATATAACTTATATTTTATATATTATTAAATATACATATAATCATTTATTTTTATATATTTATTTTCTAATTTTATATTATTTATAGTAAATGATATATATATATTAAACATATTAAATATTAAATATATAACTATATAAATATGAATTTATTTATAAATAAATAGCCATTAGCGATGCAAAGAGTCGAAAATGCATTAAGTAATGGCGACGGTTAGTGTCGTGAAAATCTCTTTTAGTGTTGCTAACCGTCGCCACTTTATGATATATATTTATAAATAAAAAGTTTTTAGCGACGCCAAGCGTCACCAATTTTTAGTAATGGTGAAGGTTAGCGTCCCTAAAAGAATTCGTCACTTTATATACATATATATATATTAAGACTAAAAAGAGCTTAATTGAGTTAATAAATTTATATAATTAATTAGCATATATATATATAATTAAAAATGTCTATATATAAGGATGAATTTTAAATTATTGAATAATTCATATCCATATCCTTTCACAATCATCACGATGATAAACTTCTTCAGACTCTTCGTCACTAATAACATCAATGTCGTCATCCACACACATGTAAGACGATCGGTAAATGGGTTATGATCCATTGTAGTGTCTTCGTTGTCGTCTTGTTCGACATCAACAAATACTTCGTGATGTGCTGCAGCTAGCACTACCGACAAACGTGGATCAAGTTGATCCTCAAAGTTAAAAAATTTGCTGCGTTTGTGAGGCTATGATGAATGGATCTGATTTGTGATCTATCTTATTAAAGTTGACACATGTAAAACCTAAATCATCAACTGGTACTGCTGTCAACCCAATTCCACATGAAAACAGTGACGTGGAAACGAACGTAAAGTTCTCTTACTTTACCATAGTACGTCATATATGCTAAAATATAATTATTATCCTTTGTAGTTGCATAATGCATACCTTGAGCTACTATCTTGACTCCACTATTTTGTGTAACATGTTTATTGTCCATTTTCACAGTGTTGAAACGAATCCCTTTAATGATATAACCTTCGTGCTTCGTTATCACCTATTGAGGATCCTGAGCAATCCATCTCAAAGTTTCATCCACACTACAAGTCGGTTGACATCGCTCGGTGTCAACCTATTAACATCATAAATTAAAAATAATTAGCAAATCGAGGAGTAGCAAATAAATTGTCTCCATTTTTAACATGCATCAAATATGATTCCACACCTTATCACGCAGCCAATACATAAAAGCTGTGCTCGTCTTGAATCCAGTTTGCCCTCTTTCCTCTTTTTTTTATCGGCTTTTAATTCTTCCAAATGAAAACTGCCAATACAAAAAAATAAAATATTAAAACCGTATTATGTGAGTGTATGCAATAGATAAAGCAATGACAATAAAACTCCATACCTCTTATATGGTTCCACCTTTGGGGAATTTGAAAGAACAGTCATATGGACTTACTCCCAAAGCTTTTGATCAATTGGTTGCATCTTTCCACCTTTAATAGGGAAACAGACATCATCACTGTCATTCAACCTTTGATATCTACTAATAGGGTTTCCAATTGCAAATAACCCTCATTGGTACTCACTACAAAACTCAATTACTTTTTCAGCTATATAACTCTCAGCGATGCAACCTTCTGGATGATTTTTGTTGCAAACATAAATCTTTAATATTTTCATGTACCTCTCGAATGGGTACATCCATCTGAAATGCACTGGTCCACACAATTGAACTTCTCGTACAAGGTGCACATTTAAATGGACCATTACATTGAAAAAAGATGGTGGAAAGAACTTCTACAGCATGCATAGAGTTCTCACAATATCACTCTGTATGGCATCAAGGGATGCAATCTCGATTGATTTTTTACATATTGAATTAAAGAAAAAGCAAAATCTTGTAATTGCAGTGCGAACGTTTTTAGGAAGCACTGGCCGTATTGCAATAGGCAATAGTTGCTGCATTAACGTGTGATTATCATGGGACTTCATCCCTACAAGCTTCAAGTCCTCCATTCTCACAATATTCCAAAAATTTGATGAATAACCATCAGGAACTTTTAGTTATGCCAAACAGCGACAAAATAGTTTTTTTCTCTTGTTTGGATAATGTATAACATGCAGGCGGCAAAAACGTTCGTGGTCCATGTACCGACAGACCAATTCAAGCCGCAGTCCCATCTCCACTAAATCCAGTTTAGCATTTATTCCATCTTTTGTCTTACCTGCAATATTAAGCAATGTACCTACTATGCTTTCACATACATTTTTCTCAATATGCATCACATCCAAGTTAGGTTGTATATGGAGATATTTCTAGTACTCTAAGTAAAAAAATATTGACTTCTTTTTCCAACAATGTTCAACGTCATCTCCGCATAAATGTTTACCTTTTCCCGTATGGTCAAAAGAATGAGCATTAAGCTTTTCCAATATTTCCTCTCTGGTTAATAGTATAGGAGGCTCTCCAAATTCTTTAAACCCATTGAAAATCTTTTTTTACTTTTTGTAGGGATGATTATGAGGAAGGAATCTTCTAAGCCCAACAAAACTCATTTTCCTACCATTGTGCAAACGATGAGCAAAAGTGTTCTCCATGCAAATTGGACATGCATGGTATCCCTTCCTTGCATGACCTGCCAAGTTGCCATAAGCGGAAAAATCATTTATCGTCCATAGCAACATTTCCATTAAAGTGAATTTCTGTCGACGATAAGCATCAAAAGCATTAATGCCAACAACATTTTCAAGTCTTCAATTAAAGGCTCCAAGTATACATCGATACAACCAAGGAGGAAGATTATACACAACTATGATTACTTGCCAAACACTATAGACATTACTCTGTAAACTGTGCAGGTTCATTCCATCGGTTACAATACCAAGTCTTAGATTTCTATCCTCTTCTGCGAAGTCTGGCCAAATACGGTCAACTAATTGCCAAGCTAAAGAATCCACTGGGTGCTGCATTTTGCCTCTTATAGTCTTTCTCTCATTTGCATGCCAGAACAAATTCTTAGCAGTTGAAACACTTTCGAACATTCTTCTAAAACATGGAATCGGTGGAAAATACCATAAAACTTTAGATGGCATTTTTGTAACAGTTTTATCTTCTCTAATTTTCCAATTGGATGATCCACACTTAGGACATAGCATCATATCCGCATACTGTTTTCTAAACAAAATATAATTTTCGGCGCATGCGTGTATTTTCTCAGACTTCATTCCCAACACATTTAGAGTTTTTTTAATATTATAAATAGATGTTGGCAAAACATTGTCGCGTGGTAGCATCTCAGATAACAACTTCAGCAGTGCATCAAAGCTCTTGTCAAAATGCCCATATCTTCCTTTCAAGTTATATAATTTGACAACAACCGATAACTTGGTAAAATTGGTGCATCCTGGGAACAAAGGTTTCTCTGCCTCTTCCAACATACATGCAAATTGATCAGGATTTTTTAAACTATTGGTGTCAATATTATCAAAGGCATCACAAGTCATTTCAATGTTGTTGTACTCCACATTTTCATCTCTGTCACTGTCATCTTCATCAAACTCTAAATCTTGATTAACAAACTGTGAAGGCCCCTCGCTACCAGACTAATAGGATTCACCTTGCCAAATCCATTGCCTATAATCACTTGTATTTTTTGCCGCAAACTCTAAAAAGTTGTCCACACCTTTGGCAAAATTTGTGGATCGTCTATTCGAATATATCCATGACTTATTCATTCCACAATGTATTATTTGAGTAATTGATGCAGTAATCTTAGAATTGCATCAAGATATGAAAGTAACCAAAAAAGAAAATAAATTACAAAAAATTACATTTATGTGCATGAATAATAAGGTTAATAAACAACAATATATACGATAGAACTTCTTGCAAAATTACGCAATATACTATAAATACTGCTTAATATATATGTGTCAATTAAACTTACTTGCAATGTGTAACTTGGTTGAGTTTTTTCAGTTTCGTATGATTATCTGCGCTTAGGAAAAATAATTGAGAAACTAAAAGTCACTTACAAACGTAAAATATAAATATAATTTATTGCAAATATAAGGAGGTGGATGGCGAAATTAAATGAGGCATTCAATACAAGTTGGTAGACAAATCGTTGACCAATTTGAATTTAAACGCTTTTAGAGACGATCTTCATCGCCTTTTCCATTCAAAGACACATGAGTATTGGCGACGCCAACGTCGCTAATGTATAGATTTAGCGCCGTTGGTGTCACATTTTTCTGAATTATTTACACACTCGCGTCACTAAATTAATATTTTATGTTCTTCGTGTGTGTAATCTTGTACATATATGAATTAAAGTTTAAATGTTTCAATAATGAACTTTATTAAAACTACTTCAAATAAACTGATCATTCAGAAACTGTAATAGTTTGAGGGTTAATATAATGTTTCAATAATGAACTTTATTTATTGAGGCTTTTTTATTGAATTAATGTAATATTGTTTATTGAACATATTTATATATCTATATATGATTGTTCATTGAATAACATTAATAATATATATCTTAAATATTATTTATTATCATTTTCCTTTTTTTGGTGAATAAATTAAGCCTTCTGATCTATATATATATATGTGCTAAAATAATAAACATATATACATATGGAATATACATATATATACAAAAAATTATCCGACGAAATAAAAAAAATATTTTTATTGATTGTAAAATTAATTGGATCTCAAAAATGTTACTTCTCCATATGCATCTTGAAAATTAATTGGAAAATGACCGAGTGAGCATATCGGGTTTACAAAAATTCTCCATGATATCTCGGCAAATGCAAAATAACCGAGATAGCAGACTATGGCGAGCGTTGTTCAAGTATTAATTGATTGCTGTTCTTTGATACCTGGACTTGGAATTCTAGTGTACTAACAATGAAACATTTAATCTTTAGATAGGTGAATTACCAGAGGCAATAGATCGACGATTTGTAGTGGATCGAACACCTAAAGAGCTTAAAGATCATAAGTATTTCATCATTGGCTTATATTTTGAAATAGTATCAACTAAGAGATAAACCAAAAATAATATGTAAATTAAAAAAAACAAAATTGCTTCATCCAGTACATGCATAGTTGGATTTTTTTTCCTTTCCTCGAAGAATATTTCATTCTCTCCTTTTATTTTGAAATAATTTCAGCTGAATAATTTGGCATAATAACTTAGACTATTTCAAAATAGAAGGCTTGAAAGATATATATATATATATATATATATATATATATATGTAAGTAAAAGAGAGAACCGAATCATGAAGGGTGGATTGTTAACGTGTGGTTGGGCCTATTTATAGATAGAGAATGGTACTTGAAAATTAAATGTTAGTAGGTGGGAATTAATTACCATGCATGCATTGTGGAAATTAGCGACACTGAGGTTATTGGCGACGCTTGCTTCGCTAAATACCTATAATTTAGCGACGCAAGTATCGCTAAATAAATTATCTGCACTTTACTAACACAGAGGTTATTAGGGACGCTAGCGTCGCTAAATAAATTACTTGCACTATATTAACAGTACGTACTTCAATGTTATCTAAATTTTATTAATAGTACTTCAATGTTAGAAAAAAATTGTACCTGAACTTCATTAAAAGTACTTCAATGTTATAAATAAACTGAATGATCAATTAGCAAATATGATTTTATTGAGGACACAATATAATTTAACTATTTTATTAAATATTATAATTTGGTAAATTAATGTATGTAATGTTTATTGAACATATATGTTAATTGAATAATAATAAAATATATATTAAATATTATTTATTAATTTTTTCTTTTTTTGGTGAATAAATTAAGGCTTCTTACTTATATATATATGTGCTAAAAGAATATACATATATAAATGAATATACATTTATATACAAAAAAAATATCCGATAAAATAGATAAAATATATATTTTTATTTTATATTGATATTACATAACAAATAGTACTCTTTGAGAACCGATCGAACATGTTTTCATAAATTCTCCATATGGAGCTCGAAAATTAATTGGAAAATGTCAATTTTATCTTCTTTCGTTGTGAATATTTTATGCCATGTAAAGTTTTTGCCAGAATGCTAAATATTTATCATAAAATGTATTTTAGGTTTTGCTAATTATGTTTCACGCCTAATTAATTAGCGACATGTTACCTTCTTGTGTCCCAAAAAGTTTTAGCGCACAGATTTTTGGCTACATATGCAGAATATGTGTTGCTGAATGTATTTAGCGCGTATATTTCACAATACTTGTCCAATGGGTGTCGCTGAATGTGTTTGGCGCGTATATTTTTCTCGACACTCTTCAAATGCTTGTCGCGAAATATATTCGACGTGCATATTTTTTGCGACACTTGTCGAATGTGTGTCGCTGAATATGTTTGGTGTGCAAATTTTTGAGACATTATTCGAATGCATGTAGCTGAATTTTTTTCCCACCGCCAACGAAACATTTTGGCGACGTTTTTTTGTTCAAATAAAGACGACGCAATATTGTTGCATCGCAAATTAGTTTTGCGCAACGTAATTTTTGTTTTTCGTCGCGCATTTGGTGTCGTCTATTGATGATTTTGGCATAGTGAAAGGCCTTGCCTAACAAAGAGAAGACATCCAGTAAAATTCTCTTCCAAATAAATTTGTTCAGCAAATATAATAAGTAGTAATAAAAATATGCATTAACATATATACACATAAATAATACATACAAGCATATAGTATGTGACAGGACCCAACCAAAATGAGTCCTATCTGTGTGACTTTAGCTACTTTAAGTCATGTAGCAACCACAACTAAAACACTTAGTTCCCAATCAAGGACTCCTATATGCCAATTTCTATAGAATTTTGACAGAATCTTATATGTTTTTCTAACATTTCCAAATACAAAAAGTATAAATACCTGCAAGAAAACGAACACTTCTACTATCCATACTAATTTAGAACTCACAACTTCACCACAATAACCACATAACACACAACTACAACACTTTTTGAAACAACACGATATTTCCATGATAAACATAAACTTCATGACCCATACGAATCCACATGTCAATAATAATTTATATACATGTCCACATCTCCATAAAAAAATAATTCAACAATGTATGTGTGTGTATATATAGTCATGAATAATATTTTTTAAATTGGATCAAATTACTTGTAGTTATTAAAAAGAATTTTGATGAGTATTTTAAAAATTTTGAAATTTAGGATTTTAATATGAATTTAAAAAATTTGGATGAATTGTTTGAAATTAAATTTAACATACTAAGATCATTTTTGCATTTTACTACAGTATATACATATATATAGTCATTCTATGACCATGATACATTGATGAAATTTTCAAATTTATCACTAAAACATACTTGTAGTAACAATTCTGATGAAAACTATGGTCAAGATTTGCTAACCATAGATATATATATATAAATCTTGAATATCAATTTATAATTGGGGTATTTAAAAATATCCGACACATTTATGAAGAAATCAAACATATGAGGCGGACAAGCAAACTGATATCATTCCAACACATGTCAAATACACATAAACAAGTAACATATCACCATTACTATTTAGCAAAGAAATCTTGACGCTCGAGCCATATAAAACCATTAATAAGCCACTAGCACATGAGCATAATACATTAGCATATGTATAGCATGTAAGCTAACTGCTATCACAAAATAATCACAGAAAGAACACATCAAACACATATTGGACGGGTAAGCTAAAAACAAATGAAAATAACTAGTCACAGATATATGGGGAGAACTCATCAACACATACTAGGTGGGTGAGCTAATTAAAACAAATAAAAAAAAATAGTCAATAGACATATATTTGGAGATGGTAATAATAGTAAAAAATGTTATTCTAAAAAATTTAGCGGAGATGGTAATAATTACAAACATTTTTACACAAAATAAGAATAGATAATTATTAGTTGATACTTATTTGAACTACTTGTTTGGTCTGTATGTGTATTTTCAGGATGTTGTTTGGACCTAGCAGTCTGTAGTTAGTTTTAGAGCAAAATTGATAGCTGCTTTGCTCCCATTTATAACATCAATGTAAGATATGGTATTTCAATTTATATATATACTTTTAGGCAACAAAAACTATGTCACATTTAATTATTGTATTTATAGAAAGATATAATTGTTTGTAATTTTGCTCTTTGCATTTATTTTTATATATTTGCATTTTTTTCTCATTTGTATTTTTTATTAGTAATTGATTCTCATTTTTACTAAATTAATCATTTGCAATAAATCATTCATTATTTTATAAAAGATAATGAAATTTCAATTTGTTTACTTTTAATTAATAATATTTATACATTTAAATTAATTTTATAAAATATTCAAATGAGATTTAAAAAATTGTTTAATTTGAATTATCTAGCAATGTCTTATATAGGGATTTGCTGTGGTTTTGAAAAAATGGCCTAAATAATTAGCGACTAATGTTGTCGCCAAATAATGGTATCAACGACGAATAATTTTTGTGATAAATGGACAATTGGAGACTCTTGCGTTGCCAATATAAGTCAATTTCATGACAAATGTTAGCATCACCAATTGTGGGGATAATTACCGCCAATTGTCTCTATATTGGCAATGTATGCGTCGCCAATTGTCTATTTTTTTGCTACATTGCGCGTCGCCAATTGTTTCATATTTGTGACGCACGTTATCCGTCGTGAATGTTTTTCACTTTCAACGACAGTCCTTTCCACGATACAAGATATTATGTCGCCGTTTACAATTTGCGACGCTGTTTTGCGTCGCCTATTAGGGTTTTTGGCGTAGTGTAATAAGCGTAGAATTTTAAATACTTAACTTTAGTAGGATTGTTTTGTTAATATAATGAATTTTTCAATGTAATTTAGTTTAAATAAAAAAAAATTGGCATAGCGGTAAGGAAGTATAAGTACTTGTCTATAGTGAGTTTTAGTTTGTCTATATCATGAAATTGTTAATGTATAAATGTTAAATAAATTTGACATAGGGGTCTAGGATGTTTAAGTACTTATCTGTTGTGTGATTTAGTCTGCCTATATCATGAAATTGTCAATGTATTTTTCTCCCAAGGTCCATATATAAAGGTGTTTGAGTCATTTTGTCGGTGGCTTACTTACTTGGTAGGATGTCTAGATTGGTGAAAGAAGTAAATTAAATGCCATGACTTGTCGATTGTTGTTTACCCAGTTGGTAACTAGTTCATTGTATTTAGGTGTGATGTTTAATTAATTGTCCTTACCTTACCCATGTAAGGGTTTCTTTTGTGCTCAGATAGCCCTAGAAATTTATTTTATTTGTTAACAAAGATGGAAGTTGAGTAGTGAGCTAGTGCATTATCTTGTTGAGATCTGTATGCAGTTATTTTTGTTATTTTTATAATTGTAAGTATTCCAAAAATGCTTTCCTATATTTGCTAGGATTGTTTAGAATGAGACAAGTTGCCATAGATGAAGGCTTATGTTGAATTTGATTTTAGTTAAAGCTGAACTAAGCTTTGAAAATAATTCCACTGAATAAGATTATTTATTAAACCACTACGATGCTAGAAAGTTGTGTGAAGATTGATATTATTCAAACAACTATTACTGATGATATTGGGTCATTATATGAATGATTATGTTTTAGAGAATTCCTGAAATTGTTAGTGCTTATTGGATCTTATGGAAATTGATAAAAAGTTTGCAAAGGTCGACAGGAATGATAAGTATCTTTATTGAATTTTATGATTTTTTTCTATATGTAATAAATTAGTAATGCGAAGAGCACATTTCGAAGCTTTTTTATTTTCTATCAAAAGCTCAAATGTATTAAGACTAAAATATTGGTTCGGATTTTTTGGGCTTGTAGTTCAATCAAGTCATAATGCTCCAAGGATTGAGTATTTGTTTTGCGATCATATGATTGTCATATTGGTATAATTATAAGGGGAAAGCATAATGCTTTGATAAAGGAATCAACAAGTTAGAAGAGAGTAATCAACATGAGTAAATATTTATTGAATAGTCAAGTTTAGTTTTCACACAAGATACTTGGAAATTGGATGAAGCTTCTTATATACTGTTGATGAGGTTAGTTGATTTCTTTTTGTTTTGAATATAAATGATTATAATTTTTCATTTTGGTATTGAAATAGAATTTTGGATCAAAATATTATTTTGATTGGACAAGAATATTCATGTGGTATTTTTGTATATACTTGAATTGTTTAATGTTACTTGGATTAATTAATGCATTATGGTTGCTTTTAGAATTACTCACGAATATGCATTAATTGATGATAATTCATCTTTCTTGTAAAGTAAAAATCAAAGTTATAGTTTTGGAAAGAAGATGGAAAGATAAAGATTAGTAATAAATATTACACTTACAAGTCTTGACATTTATCAGTTTTTTCCATTTATGTTGAATGTATGAAATGTAAAATACTGTTGAAATTAGAAAGAGAAATTTATATGTGTAGAATTTATATTTCGGTCTTAATTAATATAGCTGTGTAGAATTTTTGCTCCATCCATTTGGAAATGTTAAATTAGAGCTTCAAATGAATAAGAAAAGATAAAAACTATGACGTATGACATTAGTTGTAACACCCCGTCCTGGGAAAAGATTAAAAAATTCTCAAATTTGACCAAGTTTGACCGTAAGTGGGCTTGGGGTTGACTTTTACTGTGGTTTTAGTTTTATTTTGAATATGGTACCATTTCGTAGATCTAGTCGATACAAGTTTGTAGACTAGTAGCACGCTTGATTTGAGCTAAGACCGAGAAGTTATGGTTAAAATAGTGTGAGGGGCATTTTGGTAATTTTTGCAAGGCTAACATTTAAAGAGTGAAATGACCAAATTGTCTTCACCTCATCTTAAAATTTCCAGAAAACTCTGGAAATCCAGCCTTCTCCCCCCGATGGACTCCCACGCGCAGCAACCTTCACCGACCATCGATTCTCCTTCGCCGGCAACGGCTGTTTTCCGGCCAGATCGGGCCAGAAATTACTTGGGTTGTGGAGCCAGCAGTCCTCGCTCCTCAATGATACTGGTGGTTCTTCGTGGAGTAGCCCCGATTGCCGGGAATTGAGATAAAGCCGGTTGGCTTCTATAGCACGATTGCCGGATTCCGACGAGAAACCGGCCAACCCACCACCCGGAAAAGATTCGCCAGGTCGCCCTCCACCTTTCCCCTCCAAGTCGCGGCCGTGAAACCCCCGTGAATAGCCGAAAAACTCGAAGAAGCCAGGGGACCCGTTTCTCCTCCGGTCGCCGGATCCTGGTGGTTTCCGGTTGCGGGGCCGGTCCCTTTCCCCTCTTTTGGACCCCCTGAGTCCGATTCCGACACCCGTTCGTCCTAAATCTTGCTTGTGTAAGCGGTGCGAATTAGGAGTGCTCGGCAGCCACTTTCCGGCCACCACCGACGGCGGTTGGACGAGGTAAGTCCACGGTTGTTTCCTACTCTGCTCCAGCTTCGTTTTGATATATCATTCGCGTATTATCAGTGAGTATTGGAATTAACCTATCTTAAGCAGTGTTGTAAATAACGGTCAAAATAGGAATTACGGATGATTGGTGATATAGATACGTGTGTAGTTGTGTTTTGGTGTTTGGTGTTCACTCACAACCGACTAGGTTCACATTATCATCAGTCACAAACATTTCAACACTATTCACTAACTTCACAACATCTCCTTATAACACTGCTCTGATACCAAGTTAACAGGACCCGCACTACCTAAGTCTTGCCTGCAAGACTTAATCACGCTGATTAAGTCCCTAAGTAGTTAACAACCACATAATTAACAAATCCACAACCCAAACTCCTAAATGCCAGAAATTTTAATAGAAATTTCGGCAGAGTTTTGTCTGTATTTATAACATTCCCCAAATTATTTACATATACCTGCATGTCCAAAACAATAATTCTACAACATTCTATTTCACCATCTGTACCATAATTCAGTAAACTCATAGTAATACATATCCATATACATAATCTCCATAATATAATTATAAAATTTGTATGACAGAATATAATTCTATCATACTACCATTTAATACACAACTAGGCAGTAAACTAGTACAATCTAATTTCACTACTACTACCTCTAACTCGCTGCTCCTGCGCTTACTAATAATAGTAGCAAAGCTAAGGATCCAAGAACCTAGCTGAAATATTTTTAGAATTTAATGGTGGGGTGAGTATTTGCATACTCAGTGAGTAGAAACTAAATAGAAAAATAATATTTTCTTCCATACATAACGTATACAAAAATTAATTTGTTTATGCATGCAATCTCTTTTGAAAGTAGTTCATCTTCCAAATTTTCAAATTTCAAAATATTCATATATTTATATATATATATTTAACATAATTAATATATCTGTTTATGTCAAAATGTCTTGAAATATTAAAACAGCACGCACAAGCAATGAACCACAATATATGAGGGACATTCAGTGAAAAGCCACAGAACATATATATATATATGAACACATCATATATATACTGGGCAAGTAAGCTAACCATTAAATCCCTAGTGAAAAGCCACAGACATATATATGAACAAATCATCATATACCGAGCGGGTAATAACCTTTTTTGTGAAAAGCATTGTCCATTCATATATTCACACACATGTATGCAATTCATAATCCTAGCTTGGCGGCATAAACCATCGCACAAGCCTAAATACTCTGGCGGCATAAACCATTGCCCAAGTATAAATAATCTCCCTACTTGGCGGCATATCACATCACCCAAGTAGTCACCAACCATATCAATCTATATATATATCACTTATTTAATCACAAAATATATTTCTTAATCATATAATCTTTGAATATATTGCCAAACCATAAAGTATATGTATATATTCATGCATTTACATATATATATATATTTATATATATGTGTTCCCACTCACAGAAACACCGCGTTGACGTCTATCTATGGTTGTTGCTCCTTGTCGTTTGACCAGAGTAGTTCCTTCCTCTAATAATGGCATAAAATAATATTACAACATATTTCATTACCGCAATGTAAAGTAAAACCCCATTTTATTACCTATTTTCATACTTATGCAAATTTTTCTCCTAATAACATAGGTTTATTAATTATATTTTTACCCAAATGATTTTTAGAGGTTAATACCTAAATTTTTATACTTAACTTTCATCACAATTAAATTTCCTCTAAATCAACCTTCACAATTCCTCTAAATCTCTTAATTATAATTTATCATATTAACTACAATCACAGTTCCTAATCTATCACCATAATTTCATCAAAACACATTCCAACAATTCACAAATTTCACTAATTTTCCATTCTCCAACTCTATACTACAAGTCTTATCATTATTCAATGTAATTAAGCATAGGAAACATGATATACCTTCAATTGGAGCCAAAATTTCACAATTTCTCTAGAAATCTGAAAATCCCCTTTGTATCCTTTTTGTCAAATCTCTAACCTAGCTCACTAATCTTCAATTCCAACACTTGGGTTTTGTAAAGGAGTGAGAAATGAAGCGTTTGGTACAAAGATTCTGGCGAGAGGTGGCCGGAATCTCTCAATTTCCGGTGAGAAGGAAATTCGGTTAAACTACAAGAACTCAAACCTAGAGTGGTTTTTGATTAAAATAAACATTACCAAAGTGTTTAAAAGGCTCTAAAACCTATGGGTAACCTATTTCTAAGGTTGATTTGAGAGAGATTGAAGAGGATTGAGATTTTCTTTCACTAGCTTCACTGGCTCAACAATGGAGGAAAGAAAAAAAATGAGTGATGTGGGTAGGAGGAAGAAGAAGGCCAGATATTAATATTTTCCCCCTCTTTCCAAATTTGCCCTTCATTCCTATCACAATTTCACTTAACTCCAAGGGCAAAATTGTTATCTTGTAATTTTTATTTTATTTTATTTTCTTATTTTTATTTTTATTTTTACCTTTATTTTCATATTTATTTTTCTTCTTACACCAACTCTAATTAAATATACTAATTCAAAAATTTTAATTCTAAATTTTTATTTCCTTTAAATTAAATTGTAAAACTAACAATATTTATTTCCCTAATAAATATTTTCCTTATATCATTAGTGTTATTAATTATATTATTAAACATAATTAACTCTAATTACCTTGCTAAACACTACTTAAGTTTTAGGATGTTACATGAATTGTATATAAAAAAATTAAAAAAAGTAACTGTAACATATATTAAATAAAATAGTACAATAATAACATTTAATTTATATAATATTTAATCAAGACTATATAAAAAAATTTCTAGATTAGAAATTCTATCAATTAAATATGTAGCCCATTCATCTCTGAATTCGTCTAGATAATCTTGCACCTAAACAACATTATCGAACTGTTTACGAAAAACATCATATTTTAGACATTAAATATATTTAACATAAGATAGGATAATTATAAATATGACAAATAATAGTTCATTAAACTTACCAAGTTATGATAGGACTTTGGTGAGGAAAAATCTCTGTTCATATTTAAAATTTCTCTCATCATGATGCATACGTAGTTTGCACATTCAGTCCCACCCGATTGCAAAGGAGTCTACAATTGAATTTGAACAAAAAATTCTTAAATACATAAGACTGAAATTCTTAAATTTAAAAAAAAAATAGTAAAATGTAGTATTTTAGATTTTATTACCTTTGTAACATCCCGTTTCGAGAAAAATAATAAAATTTTCAAGTTTGACCAGGTTGACTTTTAGTGGGCACGGAGTTGACTTTTTGTGTGGTTATATTTTTGCTTTGACTATGGTACCGTTGCGTAGAGCTAGTCGATACGAGTTCGTAGACTAGCAGCATGCTCGATTCCGAGTTAAGACCGAGAAGTTATGGTCGTTTTAGTGTGAAGGGCATTTTGGTAATTTGGCAAAAACTGATATTTATGGGTGAGAAATGACCGTTTTGCCCCTGTCTGCATCTTTAAGAAATCTGGAATTTTCCCACGCACGGACCGATCCCCTCGCCGCTTTCCCTCCCCCTTCGCCGAGCCTTTTTCGCACGCCGGTAGCCGCCACACGGTGGCCGGACTTGGCCGACCACCACCCGAAAATTGAAGCCAGCGACCTCCTCTTCCTTTCCCGTACCGGTAGTTCGCCGTAAAACGACCCAGATCGCCGGAAATTGCAGCGAGACCGAGGGCTCGTGCAAACTGTTCAACCGTGCACTGTTATGACACCACCTTTGGCCGGCCATATCTCACTGTTCCGGTGGAGTTAGGCAGCGTGCTTGGTACCGTTGGAAAGCTGGTGCGACGATCTACATTTTGGTACCGAGTTTAACGCCGGAAACCGCCGGATCACGCTGGAAAACCGCCGCAAAGTCTCGGAAAAACCACCCCGAGGCAGTCACCTTTTNACCGTGCACTGTTATGACACCACCTTTGGCCGGCCATATCTCACTGTTCCGGTGGAGTTAGGCAGCGTGCTTGGTACCGTTGGAAAGCTGGTGCGACGATCTACATTTTGGTACCGAGTTTAACGCCCGAAACCTCCGGATCACGCCGGAAAACCGCCGCAAAGTCTCGGAAAAACCACCCCGAGGCAGTCACCTTTTCGGCTAGATCTACTCCGATCGCCGGCGAGTGCGACGACACAGCCACCACCACGAGCTTCAGAGCACGCCGGCGACCAGATCTGCACTTTCCCGAGCTTCGACGACCACCACACGCGCCACGCGCCGCCGTGACCGAGCCTCACGCGCCGCCGCCGTTTTGCTCCACCGCCGGCGAGTGGTTGCTCACCTCCCATCCCGACGTGTTCCGGGGGTTGTGGGCAAGCTTGCTGTCCAGTCAATTTGACCCAATTTCAGTCAGATTCGGAAACGCCCAATTCCGGTTGAGGTCCAATCTTCCGGGATCGATTCCGACCATTGGCGAGGACGAATCTTGAAATTGAAGGTAGATTCTCGTTCCTTGCATCTTCAATTTCGTTTCGGTATAAAGTTTGTTGAAATCGGACTTGAAACGGAAAAATCCATTGAATTTAGGGATTTTTGCCGATTAAGGGCATTTTTGTAATTTTCGAAAATATTGGGACATTTTCGTAATTACTGAAAATGTTGGGCAATCTTAGTATTTAGTGTTTTAATCTTGTATTTGGAGGCTTAGAGGATTCTACGAGCCTTTGGTTAATTTTTCGGTTTTTTTTTAAAGTTATTTTCGGTAAATTCTTTTAGGTGCTCGTACGCGATCGAGGGCTGGACCGGAGATCCAGCAGGAGCACGCTTCAGACCTGTGAGTGCATTTATTTTCTAAATCATTTGGGAATATATGCTATATTTGATTTCATTTCTATTAATTTGTTTTGATTGAATTTTCTTGTGCATTTAAATTAAGATTATTAATATGTTTTATGATGATTTAAATATTTGCATGGGTTGATTTTATGATTTGATAGATTTCATATTTATTGGAATATTTATGAAATTTGTGTTTTAATTGGTTGTTTAGCGAATTTGAAATGTTTTGGAGATTTTACGATATTGTGGAAATTTGGTGATTTTAAAGAAAAATTATGGCTTTGTGAAATTTAAGAAAATTTTGGGGCAAATTTTTAATATTCGATATAATTGTTGCTTTTCATAAATTCTGTTAAATAGAAGATTTTGGAAAATTGTTTAAAATTAAAAGGATTTGCAAAATGGTTTTAAAAATAAAGGATTTGAAAAATTGATGATATCATGGATGATTTTATAAATGATTTTGAGGAGTACCACACTGTATCGAGATGTACCGAGTTATATGAGTTCTATGCGCGCTATTATTATTATTATTATTATTATTATTATATATGCCATCCTCTGCTGCGGACACGTGTCGAGAGAGAGATGATGAGGATCCTGCCATGACGGATTTGGGACGCCGATTCGTTGTGATGACTGAGCCCCCCTCCCCCGCCTGTGACGCCGTCAGGACGCTGAGGGTCACACGGCATGATATATGTTGTGGTACCGGTTGATTTTATGATGGTTCTGATTCATTGCGGATTTTATATCGGATTTGGTTTTATATTTATTGCTGATTTATACCGGTTGGTTTTATGATGGTTCTGATTCATTGCGGATTTTATACCGGATTTGGTTTTATATTGATTGCTGATTTATACTGGTTGGGTTTTATAATTGTTGTTTGCTGAGTTTATACCGATTTGGTTTTATATTGGTTGGTTTCTGATTTTAAATTGACGGTTTGATTTTATGGATTGTGGCCTATGGCCTTTGGTTTCAGATTTTGACCCATTTGCTTAATCGTTTATGAAATTGTGTTTGACCATAAACTAATTATTATGGATTTCATTTACGTTTTAGTGTTTGGTATGTGATTTCGATAATTGTTTTAAATTACGTTTTCGCCCCTAAACCGTTTTTATTGATTTAATGATTTGGGGTAAATCGAGGGTTTTGCGAAATGATTTGCAAAACGGGAAACCTTTCAACTGAGTGACGTGAGGTTTGAGTGTAAAGGTTTTAACGGCTGAAATTGTATTTTGTAGTTATCTAGGAGCACTCACGGAGATATTTATATCTCACGTTTTGTTATTTTTACTTCGTTCCCTAGGTCCTAGTTGCAGGTTTCCGTGGACTACCATCGGCATTTCGCATTGGCATCGCATCCGCTTATCGCATCTGTTTATTACTTCTTCTTATGTATTAGACTCTGATCTTATTCTGTTCATGTTGGATTTGTATAATTTATATTTTTGTCTATCACTCTTAGTGGCTCTGGCATTCCCACCTACTTCATACATTGTTTCTTATTTATTCATTATGACTCATTAATTTATTGTGGTGCTTATTTTATCTACTTTTCGTTCATATCTTATTTACTATTCGTCCCATTATTGTTTACTTGTTTATTTGATTATTACCCCTTTCGGAGGAGGATTTTGTCGGTTGCCCCGAGAGGTTCTGGTGGAATCTTCCTCAGGCGGGGCCTCTCCGGGAAATCCGGAGGGATTTCCGGGGCGGGTCCTGTCAACCTTTGTGCTTGGCCAAACCAAATTGCTCTTCTTGGATTTTCTAGTCTTCAGTCCATTCTACATTACAAAAGCTCTTTTCCATATGGCAGAAATGAAAGTAAATTTTTTTTAATTAATTAGCTATTTATTATTTGTTTAAAATCTGTACGGACACTCGATTTAATATAGTCAAAAAACCAAGCAAATCCCTCATATTGATTGACAACGCTGAGCATCCAGTGACCACTAATGAAAAAAATACATTTATATAACATTTATTGCACTAAAAATGAATTAGTAAAACAAAAAAAAAAACATTACTAATATTATAGCACCATCTAATTTACTTTATTTAAAATACTTACGGGTGGTAATATGGAATCAACCATATTTTATGGCCAGTGCCAATGTTTTTCCATCTATTAAAATTTTTTATAGCCCTAGTTTCTATATTTTATTTCTCCTCCATAGCAGTTGTCTGTGCATCAATGAATCCAAAGTATATAAATTTTTCACTTCTTTGTTCATATAACAACCTGAAATAAAAATTTAAAATGACAAACATAGATATATAAAACTTTGAAAATATAATAACATTTAAATTGGAAAAAAAGTAAATTAAAAAATAATATAATAACCTCATGTATTATAGGATGCAATCGACGGTAAGCATGTCCATCTGACAAAAGGCATCTATGTCATCTCTGCGCATGACTGCAGATAATTCATTGCCGACCATGCCACTTCCCAACTTTATTTCAAGACCAAAGTCTTGGTCTTGGATACCAAAAACTATCATAGATAAGAGCTGAACTTTTGGAGGCAAGCCATCATAGAAACTATCATAGCATTGCAGATGATTGTGACTGACATGATCGGGGTGTACTGTTCAAGTCAAACTCGACAACTGACTTGCCTTTAGCAGCTTTTCTGGTAACTTGTACCAACAAACATTGTTAACAAATTCATCTCATTTTTGCAATATTTAAAACTATGAGAAATAACCGAATAAAATTTACATCAATAATTACCCCGTCTCCCGGTAAAATGACCAAATATTTTGGCCACGCACAAAATGAACCCAGAGCTTCTCCTACTAAAACTAGGGCATAAAAAAGGATCAATATCTGTGCTAAAGGATCAATCACCACATGCACATTAACACGGACATTCTCATAGCCTAACTGCACTCCCTGGTATATAGCTTTAGGATCGATTGTAAAAAACATCCGTCCTTTTGCTACTATATTATCAGGTGTGCCTACAGCATGCATGCAATCTACATCATAAACCATATAAGAAAAAAACAAACTCATATTAGAAAAACATAAAATTATGTGACTTAATAAAATTAAAAAATAATTACAAAAAGTCTTAGTTATATACCTCTGGATCTGTCATAGGTGGGGGTGCATTAGGAGATGGTGCCAATAGGATTATTAGCAGGTGCGTGTGCTGGTGAAGGTGTTCTTATACATGCAGCTCTGTATCAGGAAAAGTCGCGTAAATGTTGTTCACAAACTGATCTGACATCATCTCTGGAAATGGATTGGATAAAAAGTTCGGCCTCATACATGCCATCTGTGAACTAATCATATGTAAGTTCTCTTTCAGCTCCATAACAGTCTGAGTCAATGTAGCCATATGCAGATCTTTTTGGGTCATTTGTTGGTTTTTTGCATCTAATTTTTTTTTCAGCTTGTTTATTTTTTATTTGCTGGCATGTTCTTTTCCCTTCTCCTCTAAACTTAATCTCAGGATGTACCAATATTCAGTTGGAGTCACATTATGACCCGCTGCCCTAACTCAACCTCTGCGCTCTAGAGTCCCCAATGCCACTGTCAATATATCATTGGGTGTGCCCAATGATGCATCAAACTCTCCTCAAGCATGCTGGTCTAACAACTCATCCTGCAATTATTAATATTTTACCAGCACATTCAATCATTACACAAACCAGATTTTAGATTTCATAAGGAAAAAAATTCTTACAATTTTTTCTCCAACTGCAGCAGCTTCTTCAGATTTGTATTTTCCAGCCTTATGACCTTTCTTCCACAACACCTCCTGTAGCACCCACTTGCTGCTCCCAGTCCTCAGTTTCTAACATTTTAACCAAATGTGTTAATCACAATATAGCACCATAATATAATAATATTAATATTTTATCTAATTAAATAAATTAATATACCTCTCATACTCCAACTGAGCATATCCTTTACAAGATAAAGTATGATTATATTTATTTATTTTTCTCAATTCAAACTACTCTTTGTGAAGATTCTGCATACAGATATAGAAAAAATTGTCATCTTAATTAATTATAAAAAAAGAATTGTCAAATAGAATTGAATAATTATATAGATAAGTAATTACCGCCCACTTCGGAGTCATTCGTTGTGCGACAAACTCATCTCATGGTTATTGTGTGAGAATGATCTAAAACATCCTGTTGTCCCGATTCAATAAATGGAAGAACATGATTTGTATATTAAGTGCTCTTAAACATCCTCCATTTTTTTGAGCAATCTTTCAGCATCTTTTTCTTCAGAGATTCATCTTGTTTATAATATTGCTGCATAGGTAAATTGAAATTTGGTAAGATATACATAGTAAGTGAAAGTACATGCACAAAATATTGTATATCATATTATATTATTAATTACCAATATTGTCTCCCACATAAGCTATTTCAATTAATGAGGCACAAGACTCCAACTCCTATAATTGGTAGGAATTATATTTCGAGTTTAGACACCCTCAAACTTGGCTAGATCTGCTCCAGTGCGATTAACTCCAACTCCAAACTCATTATAAACCACAGGTTCATCTCTGCCCACTGTTTTTTGTTTCCGTATTCTACTTAACACTGATGGTCCTCTAGTCTTTTTTGGCTCCTTCACAGGATTCGTTGTGTTATCATGACCATCGGGGTAATTATCTGGTGGTCCCGTAGAATCCATCAATCTGCATAGGAATATTATGTAATTAATTAATCAATATCAATTGTGCAGATTTTATTAATCAATATTTAACTTAAATATATTTTATTAATCATAATTTATTAATCACAATTTAACATTTTCACAAAATATCAATCACAATAACTCCTAAATAAATTTGATTAATCACTATATAACATTTTCACCTTTTATTAATCACAATTTAACTTAAATTGTAAAAAAATCACAATATAACATAAATAGATTTTATTAATACACAATAGTAAATCATATTATAACTCTTAAATGTACAATACAAATTATTTAGTTGTCATATTTTTTATCCATGTTCCTCTACAATCACCACGAACACAAACTTCCTCATAATCTTCATAAACTTCAATATAATCATTTGGCTAGCTTGAAACAAATGGAGAGTGAACCATAGCACCATCTAGAAATGAATCTCTTATGATGGAGTTATCTCTCATGTCCTTGCAATGAGAGGGAGTTAAAACAACGGACCACTGTGATTTGCTAGGATCATCAACATAAAAAACTTGTCTTGCTTGTGAAGCTAAGATAAATGAATCATAGTTGTGGCCAATTTTTTGTATGTTGACACATGTGAAGCCCAATTCATCAATTTTTACACCATGTTTGTTGTCTACCCAATTACATTTGAACACTAGAATTCAGAACTTGTTGTAATCAACATCCAATATTTCAACCAAAGCCATAGAATGCAAAATCACGAATAACTGAATTATCATCCTTTGCACTTGTATATTGCATTGTCTTTGCAACCAAACTTACTCCATTATTTTGGGTAACGCGCTTATTATCCCGTTCAATAGTATGAAATTGAAACCCATTAATATCGAATTCTGAATATGATATCACATCAAATTGCAGTCCCAATGCTATCCACCTCAAAGTTTCAGACACTTTGTTTTGTCCTTCATTCAGCTCTTTCAAAATCTATTAAAATGCTTCATGAAGCCAATACTATTCATATTTTGTCACAACAGAGCATATATATATATATATATATATATAGAGTGAGAGAGAGAACAACTTACTTGATCTTTAAACCATTTGATAAAGGTCCAATTTTGCTCATTTTGGAACCACTATGGTTTTCTGAATTTGTTACAATTAGTTGACCTCAGGGCACTAATATGCTCTCTGCAATATGCCAACATGCCAAATTTGGTCAAAGTGAGTTTTGTACCCTTAATAAAATAATTATAGTAACAATATAACTTACTCGAAGTAAGGTTGCACTTTGGCCGTATTCGAAAGTATATAAAAATGAACTTGCTCCCAAAGTTCGCGATCAATTTTCATGTTCTTCCCACCCTTTAAGGGATCACCAACATCTTCATCCACACATTATTGCTCATACCGACCGAGTGCGTTCCATATTGATGCCAAGTCTTTCTAATACTCACTGCAAAACTCTATGGCTTCTTCAGTAATGTAGTTCTCAGCCATGCAACCTTCTAGTCGATTGTGATTTCTAACAAATCCCTTTAACACTTTCATGTATCTATCAAATGGATACATCCATCAAAAGTAAATTGGTCCATACAATCTAACTTCTCGAACCAAATGTATAGTCAGATGGATCATTATATCAAAAAAAGATGGGGGAAATAATTTTTTTCTATCAGACACAATATTGTTACAATCGCTGTTTGAATAATGTCTAACTTTGCAACTTCTATCTCTTTTTTGCAAAAAAAAATGAAGTAGAAACAAAATCTTGTAATTGCATATCTTACATCCTTAGGAAAAAGTGATCTTATCGCAACATGAAGCAATTATTGCATCAATGTATGACAATCGTGCAATTTCATACCATTGAATCTTAAATTTTTCATCGAAATAATATTTCTAAAATTTGATGAATAACCATCCAGAACTTTTAAATCAACCAAAACTTGCTAAATTTCATTTTCTCTTTCTTAGACAAAGTGTAGCAAGTAGATGGAAGATGAGTCATTTTCTCTTCCACCATAGGTGCTAAATCTATTCTCAAACCCAATTCTACCAAATCCAATCGAGCATTAAGTCCATCCTTTGTCTTCCTAGGAATGTTAAGTAAAGTTCCAACGATACTCTCACTTACATTTTTCTTAATATGCATGACATCTAGATTATGTCTTACATATAATGATTTCCAATATTCAAGCTCAAAGAATATGGATTTTTTTTTCCAAGCACATCTATCAGAAGCGGTTCGTTTTCATTTATTTCCATGATCAAATGTCATAGCATTAAGTTTCTTAAGGATCTATTCTCCTATCATAGGTAAAGGAGTTGAACGAAACTCTTACAAACCTTTAAAAGCCTTATTTTTCTTTCGAAATGGATGATGACTACAAAGGAATCTTCTATGTCCAAAATAACTCATTTTCATCCAATGTTTTAAACTTTGGGCACAAGTGTCTTCGCTACAAATCTGACAAGCAAAATAACCTTTGACGGCATGACTAGATGAGTGACCATATGCTAAAAATCATTTATAGTCCATAATAATACTGTCTTCATTGTGAATTATTGTTTCCTATAGGCATCCCAAGTGTCAACGCCTTCAACCCACAACTTTTTCAGATCATCAACCAATGGCTGTAAATAACATCAATGCGTTCACCTGGTTGGTGTGGTCCAGAAATTAACAGAGTTAACATTTTAAACTTCCGTTTCATACACATCCATGGTGGAAGTGTAACGACCTGAGTTTTTATAAACTCTCAAATTTTCAAATTTGACCAGTTGACCAAGTGTGGGTCCCACTTTGACTTTTATGGAGTTTAGATTTTCGCTTTGACTGTGGTACCACTATGTAAAGTCCATCGATACGAGTCCATAGACTAGTAGTATGCTTGATTCGGAGATAAGACCGTGAAGTTATAGTTAAAATGGTGTGAGGATATTTTGGTAATTTTGCTAAAGCTGTGAAAAAAATAGAAAAACTACAAAAATGCCACTCACCCCTACCTTGCACAGCAACCCTTCCCCCCACCTCCGATAGTCCTCTCTTGCACAGACCCTCTCACCCAACGACTCACTATTTTTCGCCAGCAACGGCCAAATTTCGACTGGTTCTGGCCGGTAACTACTCAAGACTCAAAGCTAGAAACCTCCTCTACCTACCGATACCAGTGACCGCCCGTGGAGGTGCCCGGGTTGGCGAAAAACATGAAAAATCCAGTAAGTGTTCTTCACCTCCGATCGCTGATTTCCTGCGAGATTCCGGCAATGGGTCAAATCTTTCCCCCTAATTTGGACCCTAGGAACCCAATTTCATCGTCAATTTGGTGTAATTCCTCCTCGATTGAATGGAATTAGGAGAGCCCCTTTGACCGTAAGTTTTGGGTCATTTCTCAGCCACCACCGATGGCAATTGGGTAAATTGAATGTCACATTGTGTTTTACTTTCCTCGAGCTTCATTTTGATATATAATTTGCATATTATTGTTGAGTATTTGAAACTTGCTTAATTTTGGGCTATGTTTGTGATAAATGTTGAATTTAGACTGGAATTGAGCTTTGTATCTAAATTTAGGAACTCAACATTGAGCTTACTGTTAGTTGACGATTAATTGGATATTTGTGGCTTGATTTCTGGTTGGGGTTGTGTGAAGTTGAATTCGTGACTTTGTTGGTGTATGTGAATGAAATTTGGTTTATTGTAATAATGATTTATAGGTATAACTGATACTCTATGTGGTTGGTTTAATACTTAGTTTTAGAAATGTAAATTAAATCCGGTTATTAGGACCTTTTAGACTTTGGTGAATTTCTTGCAAGAATTATTATATGTGTATTTTGGAAATTTCTTTTGGATTATTGATTTTCGGTTATGGTAAGATTTACCTAGACTAAAATGTTGAAAATAGAGATTTACTTGGTGTTGGATTTTGTTTAAAATTGATGTTTTGGAACTTTGAGTGAGATTATATTAATTGTATTAGTATGAATACAAGAGTCGCAGTTTGCTTGGGAAATGATGAGTCACTAAGCTGAACTTTATGTTATTTTTACCGTGTATGTGGAATAAAGAAGGAAAGTGTTTGATTAGTGATGTTTTGATGTTTTAAGGGTGAGTACATTTATTTTCTAAATATTTTTGGGTTATATATATTTATACATTTGAATTGCAATTGATTTGTTTTGATTGGATTTCTTTGTGCATTTAAATCATGCTTATTAAATATATTATACATGGATTTAAATGGATTACTGAATCCAAATTTTTATCTGTATTTGTAATTTTAATGGAATTCATATTATTTGGAATAAATATGAAATCTGTTTTAAATGATTATCATGACTTATGAACTTTTTGGTTATTTTCATAAATTTGTAGAAAATGGTAATTTCAAAGAAAGGTTGTGGCTTTCGTGGAATTTAAAGAGTTTTGGGGCAATTTTCTAATAGTTAAAAGATTTGAATACTTTCGTGAAATTTTTCAAAATAGAATATTTTGGAAAATTGTTGAATTTATTATGAGTTTAAATTAAAAGGATTCGAAAAGTTTATGAAAATCGATGATGGATGACCTCGGAGATGATTTTGAGGAGTACCACACAGTATCGAGAAATGTTGTGATGCGGGCATCATAGAGTCATATTCTAGCGTTGGAACAAAAGATGATGACATCATCTTACCTAGTAAACCAGTGATGCATTCTCGAGCTAAGAAGATCAAAGAGGGAATGCTTGGACTTGTGAAAAGAATTATGGATGAAGATCGATTCAAGTTTCCAAATGATTTGAACACTTTTCCGAGGCCTAATGATGATTTAAGCATGTTGTCCAA
>QANX01002444.1:0-11512 GCA_003254975.1 Ochetophila trinervis | reverse complement strand
TTCTTGTGTGTTTGGGGTTTCGGATTCTTTAATCTTGTGGTTCTGCATCAATTGGTATCAGAGCATTGGTTGAGATAAGTACCTATCTATCTATGTTTTCAATTTTTTTGTGTTCTTCGTTCATAATACTTTGATTCCAAAAAAAAAAAAAAAAAAAAAAATTGTGTTTGATCCGTGCGTTTTTNAAGTTGTGTTTGATCCGTGCGTCTTATTTTAATCTTGTTGATTTGGGTTTTATTTTTACTCAAAAAAAAGAGAAGAAGTAAAAAAAAAAAACAACAAAAAAAAAAAAACCCTAATCGCAGTACCAGCTGCCTGGGGTTGCACCTAGGGTCACACCTAGGCGAGTCTGTCCACTAGCCATCGAAAAAAAAAAAAATCCGAATTTTTTTTTTCTTTCTTTTATTTTATTTTTTTTTGCTTAGGGTAATATTTGCTTTCCATTACTCTAATTCTTATTTTTGCTTTTCTTTTGATCTAGTTTCTTTCGTTGGTTAGGTTTTGAGATTGTGATAATTGTTTTTCTTGCTTTGATTTGTTGTGTTTAACTCTAAATTGCAACTTGATTCTGGAGATTGTGAGTGGTAAAAGGCTTGAGTGGTGAGAACATTGAGGGTAAAAGCCAAAATTGTGTGAAACACGAGCGTAGTTACCATTAAAAAGAGTGAAACACATGAGGGAGAGAAGTAAAGATTTTCGTTTTACTAATCTTGTCTTGTAGAAACTAAGATGTCAAGAAGAGAAGGAAAAGAAGCCGCTCATTCCGAGGAAGAGCTCGAAAAGAAGATCACACCGGACATGATGCTTTTTTACAAAGCCTTCAAAGGAGAATTTCAGAGGTTGAACAAGAAGATGGATAAGCTAAATGATGAGGTAAGTGAAGTCTTTTTGACCGCCACAAATAACCCAAAGAAAGATGGGTCGCGAACTAGATATATAGAGCCATCGAGTTCCGAGGATGATGAAGTCTCAAATCAGTCCATGAGGAGACGTCCAAGGAGGGAGGAACCAAGAGCTTGGAGACATGAGCATAATGAAAAGAAAGTCACACTTGCACCTTTATCTCCAATGGAGGTGTATTTTGAAGAATTGAAATTATCCAAAAGTTCATATGGGGATTTGGGAAGTGAGACAAATAAAAAAATTGAGTGTAAAGAGGCCAAAAGTGCAAATAATATAAATAAAGGCCCAATGGTGAGTGATTGCACTACTAAGAAAAATAAAGAGGAAAGTGCAATAGAAAAAAGTGAGATGAGCGAAAAGAAAAATAGTTTTAATGCAAAAGAGAGAGAAGTCAGTAGTGCATTCTTAGGCAAGAAAGCAATATTATTAGTGAGGTTTCGAGGATTTTTACTTTGTGAAACTAACCTTAACCCCGATTTGCCTAGTATTTTTGTCTCTTTATTGCAGGACTTTGATGTGAAATCAAAATTGCATGGCGTGCCTAGAATTATTAAATATGATAGGGATGTGGAATTTTTGAGTCCCTTTGGAAAACTTTTATGTGATGACACGTGGAGGATATTCAAACCAGGAGATTGGGATTGGGTATATTTAAGGAAGAAAAGGTTTTTCAACCATAAGAAATTGAAGTTTGATGCTAGTGGAGATAAACCGTTTCAACTGCTTCAAAGAGTGAAGGACAAAGCATACAAAATCGCCCTTCAAGGTGAGTACAATGAGTCCACTTCTTTCAATGTTTCTGATATTTTCCCTTTCGGTATGGATTCAGATTCGAGGACGAATCTTTTTGAAGAGGAAGGGAATGATGCGGGCATCATAAAGCTATATTCTACCATTGGAGCAAAATATGATGATTTAAGCATGATGTCCAAGCAAGGAATGAAGGTGGTAATGCTGCTCGGGAGTTGCGGAGACGAAACGACATCATTTTAAAAATAAACAACTTAGAATGGCAATTTCGTAATTTAGCTATTTTCGGATTATAATGGTAGTTTTGTAATTATTTCTATTTTCGGATTATTTATATTTAGGGTTAGTTTTTAGCCTTAGGATTACCTTCCTAATTTCCTTAGGATTACTTTCCTAATTTTCTTAGGATTAGTTTCCTAATTACTTTATGGTTTAGATTGATTCTTGATCTACCCCTAGTCCTTATATAAAGGGGGATCAATTCTTTTGTAATAAAGATTTGAGATTTGAGTTTTTAATCAATTGAGAGAATTAATTTTCCCATTGCTCCCAGGAGTGTTCTTGCAAGGTGAGGAATCAATTTCTTCTTCTTGTTGCATTAGGAGTTGAATTATCTTATCAAAGTAGAAATACTTTGTGGCGATTATTCTTCTCTTTTCCTAGCCTTCTAATCCACGTTTTTAGATACAAGTTATCTAAGGGTTTGGTAGGGCGGGTTCTTGTTTTCCAATTATTGTTCAATATTTCTTGTGTGTTTGGGGTTTCGGATTCTTTAATCTTGGGGTTCCGCATCAATTTACAAAAGAATTGATCCCCCTTTATATAAGGACTAGGGGTAGATCAAGAATCAATCTAAACCATAAAGTAATTAGGAAACTAATCCTAAGAAAATTAGGAAAGTAATCCTAAGGAAATTAGGAAGGTAATCCTAAGGCTAAAAACTAACCCTAAATAAAAATAATCCGAAAATAGAAATAATTACAAAACTGCCATTATAATCCGAAAATAGCTAAATTACGAAATTGCCATTCTAAGTTGTTTATTTTTAAAATGATGTCGTTTCGTCTCCGCAACTCCCGAGCAGCATTACCACCTTCATTCCTTGCTTGGACATCATGCTTAAATCATCATATTTTGCTCCAATGGTAGAATATAGCTTTATGATGCCCGCATCAAAATTAAGCAATTTCATTTTGAACAAAAATGGATACCCAAAATCTTCCAATGTTGTTTTTTCTTTCGAAAGTTCTTCTTCCCAATAGGTCCCTAACAACCAAAAAAGAAATTTTTAAAAAAATCTCACTTTCCTTTGGATTCAGATTATTCTCTCCCCAACTAAACAAGATCTCAAAGGTTTATGATTATTAATGTAAGGAGCTAACCAAAACCTTTTCCATTAGACAAATAAAATAAAACAAGAAGTAAGAGGAAGAAAAAAAAAGAGATTTGGTTTTGTGCGTAGATCGATTTGGGAGATCTGACTGCAAAAAGGCCATGTTTGGTTGAAGCTGACACAAACCTTTCTCAGCCTTTTTTTTATTTTTTTTCTCTCTCTCTCTCTCTCTATCTATCTTTATCTCCAACATTGGCGATTTGGAAAAGTGATTTGGATATTTTGGAAATAGAAAAAGCAAAGACAGAGATAAGATAGTTGTGTAGGAATCAATTTAATCATAATATGGGTTTCAATGCCGAAGTAACGAAAAGAAGAAGAAAATCTCAAAATCTCGCAAGTTATATGTTTTAATTAATAAAAATTGATAAAATGAAATAAATTGCTGAGTCAACATCAATCTTCATCATAATCCTCATAGGAAATTTAGTTACACTTCATCTCTAAATTATCCATCAAATAATTAAGAGATAACATAGATTAAATAACAAAAAGAATAAGAGTAAAGAATCAAATCTAAAGTTGATGGCTGCTGGAATTTAATCCTCAATCTTCTCCTTTTAGCTTCTCCAAACTATGATCAAGATCACAAAGTGGCTTCTCCAAGGCTGGCAGAATTTCTCCTCCTTGATCTTGGCTTTGTGTAGCACAAATTCTCTATGTGAAAACCCTTAAAAACTGAATAAATCCTAGAAAATACTAATGTTGTTGTGAGAATGAAGTAGCACAGCCTTGTGATATGCGGTTGGTGGTGTTGGTGGTAGTGAATGTGTTCTTTTTCCTCTCAATGTTGCAATGTATTTATAGGAGAGGTTTTAACCCTAGATAACTCCTAGAGCCCCTCTAAAACCTATAAAATATAGGAGATAGCATGTATACACAATCTCAAACTCCCATATATTCCCCTATATGGCCGGCCACCTCAAGGACAAAAGGGTATTTTGTGTCTCATGTTCACACTAAGATTAGGAAACATTTCATATCGCTTTAGGAATACAATGTAACCCTAATTCCAATTCCTTTATTATTCTAATTAATAAAATTAGAATAATCTGATCTCCCATGTGGCATATGTTGTGGCAAAATTCGTACACATGGCTGGAGTGTGGTGACATGGCAGTCCGATCATCAATATCATCATAGTAAGCAAAAATACTTTCCTTTTATATCACCAGTGTCCGTCGGCATATTCCAAGCACACTTTGGATGACCTAATGAACTCCGAATTCACTTATTTTGGTTTCAAAAGTTATATCTATGTCTTAGATTTATAGGAATATCTTGTTTGCACAATTTAGACATCGGGAAGACACTCAAATTCCAATTTTTCCGAGATAATGGAAATCTGCCACAACTGATGAATTTGTTGAATTTGTAAATCAAACTGGTACTGATTGGCCAAACCAATTAAAGTACTACTTTACAGAATTGAAGCCTAGTGACAGGAATCATTAGCAACTGGAATCACACAAAACTTCAAAGTGTAGCTTCATATATGATTTTCTCAATAAATGTTGTGCATAAATACAATAATTTCAGCTTTTGTCTTTCTTTTACTGAAAATAAAAAATATTGTAATTAAGTACTTTTCATTAACAATTAGTTATAAACTAGCTAAAATTCAATATAAAAAGTGGCATAAAAATATTAACATTTTATTCCTATCACTCACACACAGATAATAATTTGAAAGGTCTTGTGGATTCGAAAGTTATTTTATGCACTACTATAGGATAATAATTTGTGATGAAAATATATCTATCACATACTTTGTTCAACTCATCAATCAAACTTCAATTGTTCCTTTAGTTTTGTGCTCCCTTTCATGTTAAATAGTTATGCAAATAAATGAAAATGTGATGAAGCTTTTACATATTGAAGCCACACATATTTTCTCTCCTCTTTCGGCTCGAATTGAGAAGTTCAGATCCAAACCAAAAACAAAATCTTCTCTTCTCCTACAACTCTCGATCAACACACAAAAGTCCAATAAGAAATGACAAGAAATTTGAAAATGCATTACTAGCCTAATATTGACTTGGGAAGATACTAAAATCTTGTTTAGGCTAAATGGGCCTCGTGTAGGATCAATATTTAATAAAAAATAAAAATAATAAGTTAGCCATCTATGCAATCCAAATGGAGATGAAAAAAAAATATTGATGGTAAAGCATTAAATTGAGCTTATGGAAGCATGATTGTGTTTGTATGTATATATATACTATCAATTTTTGACTTAGTATCTTATAGTGTATGATACTGATATGATAAAATACTAAATGGAGGAAGAAAAGGAAAAATTTACAATTTAATTGATTGGCAACCATCAGTACAAAAATCCAAGGTATTGCAGCTAAAAATCTACTATTTGTGGCTAAATGTTTTTAGGCACAATAAATGCAGCTTCTATGTTGTGGCCAGAAACCCCAAAGCTGAAAATTTTTAGCCATAGCAAAATATTGCTAAAGCACTTTTAGCCATAATTACTTTTGTAGCTAAAACCAATAGTTGTCAAACATGGTTTTCGCTACAAAAATATATCGAGGATAAAAAACCCATGGTTAATGCTCATTTTTTCCTAATGCATTAAAGAATTTTTTTTTTCATTATACTAAATTTGAAAGGTATCTTGTCAGATTTTATTTTTACGTGTAATTTTCTGCATACCTTTATATTAAAATTGAAGGGTATCTTGTGAGATTTTATTTTTAAATGTAATTTTCTGCCTGCAAGGACATGCATATAATCTTGAAAGAATGCTTTCTATAATCCCTGTGACTTATACAGATTCTACAATCCACTATAGTCAATCACACAAAGATACACATTCCTCATTGCCATTATTTGAAGACCTTTAAACCCCTCGTAAAGTTTGAATGAGATATGTTCCAGAATTTCATCATTTTCATCTCCATGATTGCATCTATATATTACTGTCCCTTCAAACTAAAAAATGAAATTATAAATTAACAAATGGCATTAAAGGATCACCGATGCCACTACAACACAAAAGGGTCATAAACCATGTCCCTGAATTGCAAATAAGAGTCAGTTTTTCAAAATCACCGACGTTTATCTTCTAAAATGACATAGAGTAAATTTGGAAGGTATAAAAAAGACAGGCTGTCGTGTATAAAAATAAAAATGATGGACCGTAGATACAACAATGTCGATTTCAACTAAGAACCGTCACTTTTATATGTGGTTGACACTTGGACGAAACATGGCTAGAGCATCAACTATATACGTCAGTTACTGAGGAACCGACATTTTTGTTGGACGGTTATAATTATCAGTTCAGCCAAAGAACTGATATTTATGTGGTGGTTTGATAACATGGATGACACGTGCCATGATCAGCATATATACACGTTGGTTTGAAGCGAACTGACGTGTTAATGTTTGTTGTCCACATGGGAAAACAAGTGGCAGGATTGTTATGGTGAAAATTAAATTACTCGTAAGTGCACGAATAAAAAAGTAATAAAGTGGTTTTTCTGAAAAAACTGAATATTGATCTCACGAAGAATAATGTTTCTAGTGATGAAAATAAATTTTATTGCCAATTAAAACTAGAAAAGTAAAAAAGTAAAAAACAAATGATTATTTGATTGGTTGGTTTTGTGAAAGAATAATTTTATTGCCAATAAACCAAAAAGCGCTTATGTTAAGTCTTTAGATTGACTTTTTTGTCATGCTCTATCCAAGATCAATTTGTTGGTTGCTTCCACTTCTAAAGCAATTCTTAATATATGATGAACCATGCAACCCTATATTCTTTTTCTCATTTTTCTCTAACAATTTGGACTCCAAAGCCTCAATTTCATTACACTATTCATCTTTTGGATAAGGAATGGATTTGTAGATATTAAAGGTGACATTTTCGTTACCAACTCTAAAAGTAAGCTTACATTTTTGTACATCTATTATAGGAAGACTAGTAGCTAGGAAATTCACTACAAAATTAACATCGTTAGATTCTCTAGTTTCAACAAAAGGATTTCCTAATTGACAGTTAACACTTTCATAATTATCTCCACAATATTTACAACAATTTAAATTATAAATATTGAAAATATTGTTGGAATCCAAGGTCTCAAGTTGCTTTGTGAGAATTGCAACTTGAGCACTCAATTTTTCTATTTTATCCTCTTCATGGTCTTTTTAGGATTTTGACTCTTCTCACTTGCCCACTGCAAATTATTGATAGACATCTCTTCCAGTAGGTCGTATGCATCATCCTGTGATTTGTTTAACAAAGCACCACTTGAAGCTGCATCTACATTATTCCTTGTTCTATATTTCAACCCATTGTAAAAAGTTTAGACTTGACTCCATATGAGCATCCCATGGTGTCAACACTTTCTCAGTAATTCTTTCAACCCTTTCCAAGCCTCAAACAATGACTCTCCATCAAATTGGTGAAAAGTATTAATCTCATTCTTAAGCTTGGTGGTTTTAATAGATGAAAAAAATTTATTAAAAAATTTGAAGGCTAAATCATCCCAAGTGTTAGTACTCCATAGAGGTAAAGATTGCAACTAACTTTTAGCTTTATCTCTTAGGGTAAAAGGAAACAACTTAAGCTTGACAGCGTCCACAATAATTTCATTGTATTTCATTAACATACATCACATAAATACAATATATGTTCCTTAGGATCCTCACTGAGTAACCATCCAAATTGGTAATTGTTAAGTATAGACATTGTAATAGGTTTGACCTCAAAACTATGGGCATCAATGAGTGGTTTCTTAATACAAGACATATCCTCAATTCTTCTAATTGGAGCATAATCCCTAATGGTCTTATAACCTTGATTTTTAGGAACTTTAGGAAATGCAAGGTTATTTTGGTTTTCCATAGTACATTCTCTTTCAATATTCCTAAACAAAGTCTCTCTAACTTCGCTTCTTCTTAGTCTACTCAAATCTCTCTCAGAAAATTCACTATTAATTGGCAAATGCATAAAAAATATAAACAAAAACACTAACTAGAAAAACAAAAGAAAAAATAGAAATTTAAACTAATAACACTAAAATTCTAGCTACTAAAATTAAAGCTAAAAATCAATTTAAACAAACTAGCTAAGCTCAAAAGATTACAACTAAATGTAAACCAATTAAAACTGAAACTAAACACAAGCTTAAAGCAAAATAAATCTAAAAACAGCAAACAAATCAAGCTAAAATAAAAAACAAAAGTGCAGTAATTTTTTTTTCAGAATTTATTTTTTTGAAACAAAAGTTTAATCAACTAACAACTAAACAAAACTCAAAATTCAAAATTCAGTAAATAAAATTCTAAAAACTAAAAACAAATAAAACAACAAATAATTTTTTTTCAACTACTTAGCTACTTCAATTTTCTCCTTCTTCAAACTCGGATTGAATTAATTTGGATTCAAGAAAGCTTTCTAGTTGTTGTTCTTCAATGGTTAAAACCTAACCTACACATAACAAAAACAAAAATTAATCAACAATTAAAACTAAATCAACACTAGAAATAATTATTCTTTGGCAACAGTGCCAAAAACTTGTTGTGGTGAAAATTAGATTACTCACAAGTGCACGAATCGACAAGTAATAAAGTAGTTTTTGGGAGAAAATGAATATCGATCCCACGAAAAATAATGTATCTAGTGATGAAAATAAATTATATTTCCAATTAAAACTAGAAAAGTAAAGAAATGATTGTTTGATTAGTTGATTTTGTGAAGCAAAGCAAGTTTTAAAAAGAAAGCAATTAAGAAAGAAAAGTAAGGCAGCAAAAGTAATAAAGCAATATTTCAAAATATTGATGGAATAAGAATTATTATTTCACCACTATCCTATTAGTTTCTAAGCATGATAAATTCATTAAATTAACCTCCCTTTCACCAAAAGTAACTAAAAGTTGATTTCTCAATGCATTCTAGTTTAGGGAGCACAAGGTATTTAATTATTCCTAATCTAAACACTGGAATTTAAGCACTAAGACATGCAAACTCAATAAGCTCTTGTCAAAGTTGTCACTGAGGCATGCAATATTCATATTCCCATGTATCTCATTGCTCATCCATATAATATTATTTATTCCTAAACCAATATAATACTAGATCTATTCACCTTTTCATGAAAGTATTAAGAACTAAAATGAAAAATTAACCATGAATCATAAACTAATTAATCATGCATTCAAAACTAAATATTCATTATAGAGCTACAACATAATCCTCATAAAAGTTTAGCTACTCATGTTATTAGAAATAGCCATCAATAAATCAAAACAAAACATATTATCAATGACAAAAAGAAGAAGAAAAGATAAAACAAATCCAAAGCTTGTGGCTGTCAAATTCCTCCTCTTGTTCTTCTTTTAATTTCATCTTCAAATATACTTCCAAACCAAGGTTGAATTCTTCTAAGCTGCTGGCTTCTCCCTTCTCTAAACTCTTGTTGTAGATGAAATTCTCATTCTCTAAACCTCTAGAATTGTGTCTAGAATAAAATGAAAAATAATCTAAAAGAAAACTATGAAAAATGTGGAAGATAAAACTTTTTTTTAAAGCTCCAAGTGTAGGGTATTTATAGGAAAATAGTGATAGTAGAGCTAGAAAAAAACTCTAGAGTTATAACCTTACCCTAATCTTATTTTCCAAGATAATACGAAACAAAATATTAAATAAAAATAAAATCTCCCTATTATATCTCACATGACCAGCCCTATGCAGATAAATAAGTAATTGGTGCCTTCAAAATGATGTCACACTCCTAATTAGATTAGAAAAGTAATCTATATCTCCTTAGGAATTTAATCTCATTCTAATTCTATGTCATTTTTCAATTAATACTCCAATTAATATTATTGTAATAATTGGAACTTTCCAAGTGGAGAGTGATGATGTGGCCAACTCAATCATCCATACATAGGTGGCATTCTAGTTGGCATAGACACGTCCCTTTATATCTTCAATGCTTGTTAGGAAAATTCCAAGTACATTTGGATGACCAAATGAATTTTGAATTGACAGATTCCAATTGAAAAAGTTAGTTCTATGTCTTAGCTTTTCTGGCATATCTTGATCGCACAAAATGGACACTGGAAAAGCACTCAAATATCAATATTCCAAAAGGAGTGTAAGTATGTCGCAACTGCTAAAAATAATCATCTTCAAAATCAAATTGGTACTGATTGGTTGATCCAAATAGAATGAAACTTTATAGGATTTAACCTTGGTGAATCGTGAATTAGTAACAACTAGAATCACATAGAAATTTTATGTGTAGCTTGTATGACTTATTCAGTAATGATTGTGCAGAAAATATGACAATTTTCAGCATTTGTTATTCTTTCTCTAAAAAATAGAAAAACAAAACAATTTAGTATTATTTTATTACCAATTAATTCAAAACTAACAAAAATCCAACATAAAATATGGCATAAAAACAATGATTTTTTTTGCCTCTCAATGATCAAGGCAACAAATATGACGATTTTCAGCAAGGACTGTCGTGTATGTGATCGGTGGGCACGTATGAATCAATGTATAAGATAAGATGTCACGTCGCAATGAATTTGTGTATAAATTGCAAACCTAAGCCAAGCTTGAAGTTTTTGTTTCAAATGGCGTCATTTCATACGCATGTTTTTGAAAGTTTAGGCGCATTCCTCCTTCATTTTCCCCAGCTTTTCCACTGAAACCCATTTTCCTTCACTGCAAACAGGTTTGTGAAGGTCTCCTTGCTCTATTTTTCGCTGGAATTTGCTATACCTCTGCTAAAAACTTTAAGGTAAGTATTGAACAATTTTTCTATGTCGTTTTTGTACTCTTTTTTTTTTTTCCATTTTGTGGACTTGTATGTGGCATTTGTAAAATGCCATAAAGTTGGATTTGAGTAAGTTTATTTGATCGGTTTTTGCTCAGTAATGAAATTTTTGGGATTGTTTCAACTTGATTTGATCGGTTTTTGCATGTTGATTGGTTTTGATGGGTCTTGTGATTTAACTCGTGAATGGGATTCTTTGGGCAAGTTTTTGCTTGATAATGGTGTGCTTTTGTTATGAATAAACTTGAAAGTTGTATTATCGAAAAGTTTATATGGATTGGTGCCGATAATGTTTAATTAGTATTGTTGTTTATATAACTTAATCACAGTAACAATTATTGTTTATATGTTTTGGGATTTAATGGTGATTATTATTTTTAATTGAAAATTAAATATATTAAATATAAAACCAATCTTCCCAATTAAATCAAATTTGCAAAAAAAAAAAAAAACTTTTAACGAAGTTTACATACAAAGAACAGTCACATATAGTCAAAATCCAGGTGACAATGCTAGACTAAAACGACGGTTGCCAGTTGAGAATCTACTATGTCATCATTTTAAATGGCAATTTGAAAGAGGAACAATCGTTCATAATGTGTTATGTGGTTTCCACATTGATGCGGAACCCCAAGATTAAAGAATCCGAAACCCCAAA
>QANX01002441.1:0-19655 GCA_003254975.1 Ochetophila trinervis | reverse complement strand
AATATAACATGCCAAACGAGCCTTTATATATCTTTTATATATACGAGACGGTGAATTCAAAACACTCTCCCTCTCTTTTGGATTATAATTTTTTTATATTTTATTCCGGTTATCCGGTTTTGAGTCAAGTTGGATCGACTATGAAACTTACATTATAAGTAAATTTTTAAAGGGCTAATTATATAAAGCTAAATATAAAGTAATAAAATAATAACAAGTTTTCTTTCTCCTCATTATAATTTTTTTATATTTTATTCCGGTTATCCAATTTTTGGTTATCCAGTTTTGAGTCAAGTTGGATCGACTATGAAAGTTGCATTATAAGTAAAATTTTAAAGGGTTAATTATATAAAGCTAAATATAAAGTAATAAAATAATAACAATTTTTCTTTCTCCTCATTATAATTATTTTTATATTTTATCCCGGCTATCCAATTTTTGGTTATCCGGTTTTGAGTCGAGTTGGATCGACTATGAAAGTTGCATAAGTAAATTTTTAAAGGGTTAATTAAATAAAGCTAAATATAAAGTAATAAAATAATAACAATTTTTCTTTCTCTTCTGTTTTTCCACTTAGCTAGCAAACAAAAAAGAACGTATAAAAGCTTAAAGGTCTAAATCGCTTTTGAAATTTTTTATAATTGAATTTTTATATTGAAATTTTTACAATTAATTTATATAATTAATATTTTATAATTTTAAAAAATTATATATTTATCTAATTTAATTATAATTGATAAATTTTATCAATTTAAAAGTTTGTTATGTGTGTGATTTTTAAAATTAATTTTTTCATTTTTAATTATTCTAAAATTTAAAAAAAAAAACATAAATAAATTTTAATTTTTTTTTTAATTTTCAGTATAATAAAAACACTTAAAAAAAATTAATTTTGTAAATAACATGAACCTGTTAATTTTACTATATTAAACAAATGTACAGTTTTTTTAAAATTACATAATATTAATTATATAAATTAATTGTACGTAAATAAATTTAATTTTAAAAATTACCATTAAAACCAACTTTAAAACTCTTTTTATTTAAACAAGCATAAGGTCAAGTTTTACACATAACTTGAGAGTCAGCAGAGCACAGCTAAACATTGAGATGTGTCTCTTTATTATAGGAGGTCACAATATTTAAGTTACACATATACTGTGTCAATTCCTATTTCAAAGTTCACAAGTCTCAAAATTATGCATCTGGACACATTTTCTGACGAGGTTCATCAAGTGCAATACTTGGATTGTGTACTACTTGTCATGACTAGTCCTCCCGTGGCAATCATTAATCACCCATGATAAATATGAATTATGATTAATGAAGATTTAAAAAAAAAAATAGATCTCTACAGAATTTATAACAAGGGCTTTCTAGAGATCCCCAGTAACCAAACTTCACATGAAATGTGTCTCCTCATAGTAGGTCACAATATTTTATGTTAATACACATTTGGAATTTAGAATAATAGTGTACTTATATATCTATAAAACTTTGCTACTTAATTTGCTAAGAACATAAAATAATTCTCTTAAAAAAACAGTCCAAAACTAGAGCAATTTAACGCTTTCATAAAGATAATCCAATTAGCTCAAATTTGTGAAAAATAAACTAAAATTAAATTGTATGTTTTAACGAAATCTATACAGAAATATTGTTTTTTAGTATAATTTCACGTCATTAAATTTTTAGATTAAATATTACAGCTAGCAAGTATATTTAATTTAATTGATTTTATAGTTTTGATTAGAAAAAGTATTATCGCTGTTGCAATTAAGGATTGGCTGGACATGTAGTCTACACGATCATGCATATGACCTATTTTACTGTGAACGCTCCTGGCCATATAATATTATTTTTATGAATTATACTCCAAATTATAACCAAGTTAAACAATCAAGAAATTCAATAGGAGCTCAAAATTAATCATATTCCTTCAAATTCGAAATAAGAAAACCAATCATTCAAACGGAACCTTAATTTGAAATTCACAAAAGTCATGAAGTTTTGGTGATACAAAATGTTGGATCATGCAGGACTCTGCTATCTGGTTTAAGAAAGTTGCTTTTGATCCCACAAGCACACAGCATCCAGTTACCAGCTATGAAATGAAAAAAATTAACACTGAAATATTTTTGTTACATGCCCATGATCCATACGCTAATCACAGTTTTTTTAACACCAAATGTTTGTTTAGGATTTAACTATCTGAAAAGCCCATCAACCATAAAACTCTGAAACAAATACAACAGATAAAAAGAACAAACAAACCAGAACATTGCGTTTTACACATAGCAATAGAGAAAAGGGAGAAGGGGTTTTTCCAAGTCGACGATCATGGGATTGGATACACAACAATCTTCCCAATAGCCCTGGAAGTTTCAAGGTGGGCAAATGCCTCCACAGTCTTTGAAAATGGAAACGGGGTTTTGGGATCAAGCACTGGCTTTACCTTTCCACTCTCCAAGTAAGGCTTCAGTTTTTCCAAAGTAGTTCCGGTTGAAGTCAGAATAAAAATCTCAGTGGGTGGAGCTATAGGACCTATTATTGATATAGCTTTCCCACCTTCTTTCATTGCCTTCACGGGTCTTTCACCTTCCCCTGTTTCAATTTCCAAATACCATCATGATTTATGTTTTGTGTCATGAAAACGACAATGATCAAGAATTTGATCTTACCAACTGCATCAAAAACGACATCGAATTTCTCAGGAAGCTCCTCGTACTTTTCCTTGGTGTAATCAATGGCCAAATCAGCACCCAAGCTCCTTAACAAGTCTAGTTTGGCAGTGCTTGCTGTGGCTGCTACTCTGGATGCTCCAAAAACATGCTTCGCTAGCTGTGCATAACATTACCATTATTATATATGTTAAGGCTTGCTCACATGGCTCTGAGTACTATCTTTGATCCTGCTTGTTAAGTGTTGGGGTTCCAAAAACATGCTTCGCTAGCTGTGCATAACATTACCATTATTATATATGTTAAGGCTTGGGTTCCAAACTCCCATGGCTCTGAGTACTAGCTTTGATCCTACTTGTTAAGTGTTGGGGTTCCAAACTAAAAACTTAACCCAGTATGAAAGTAATAAAAACCTCTTACATATCTTTCAGCATGGCCATATTTAACCAATATGAAACTTCATTTGCACACCTCTAACAATATAGTATTTTATAAAATAGAGAAAACATTTTTTAGTATAAAGATGTAATCCGAAGCTCTTAAATACTTTTTAGGATCACATGTTTAACCAATATGGTATTTCATTTGCACACATAGACCAATATAGTATTTTGTAAAACAGAGAAAACATATGTTTTAAGAAACAGAGAAACCTAATGTCGTATTTTGTAAAACAGAGAAATGATATGTATTAAGAAACAGAGAAACCTGACCTGAATAGCAAAGACTCCAACTCCGCCGGCACCTCCAAGAATAAGAACGGATTGACCAGCAGAGAGTTGAGCTCGTTCAAACCCTTCAAAGGCAGTCTCAATAGCCAGAGGAAGGCTAGCAGCTTCCACAAAACTCAGATTGTTAGGTTTCAGAGCCAACACTTTCTCTTGAACCGCCGCGTATTCAGCCAAAGTTCCGAACCGCTTGGGTTCGTCCAAAGCTTTTTCAGCGATATCCCCATAGACTTCATCACCCACCTTGAATTTGTTCACTTTGCTTCCCACCTTCACCACCACACCAGCAACATCGTGTCCTGGAACAATCTGCCAAACACCCAGAAAAAAAAATTAAAAATTAAAAATTAAAAATGAAGATCCGAAAAGAATAGGGAGATTTAAGAAATCAAAGGGTGACATACAGGCCGAGGAGTGTCTTTATCTTCTATGAAACCAAGTATCCTCTTGAAATCAACTGGGTTAATCGAAGCTGCAGAAACCTTGATGAGCACCTCATCTTCCTTCAGCTGTGGAACTGGGAAATTTTCATCCAACTTCAAAACATCGGAGGATTTTCCATACTCTTGGTATATCCAAGCCTTGTGCACTGAGGGTATTACTGGTTCACTGGAAGCCATTGATGGATAATGGTTTTGGAACAAGGATTAACTTTTCGCAACCCAGCAAAATCAAGATGAATGAGATTGAGGTTTTTTGATGAATGAAAAGAATACTGTCGTTACTAATATCCTAGACAAATAGTCGATGAGAAAGAAAAATATTGGGATATATGGACACCAAATTCAATGAATCAGGACACAAATTCATTTTATGTAGGTGAAATAGTTTATGAATTTAATATAGATGATTTGTGGGTTTGGTGGGGCAAAAAAAAATTATAAACAAATTCTAAGTAGTTTGTGTTAAAATATAACCAAAAGATTCTTTAACTATTCATCCAAAAAAAAATAAAAAAATTCTTTGACTTCTTATAATCAGCAGTGTGAATAATAGAATAAGAAAAAAAAAACACATTTCAAGATCTCGAAGCAGTCATTTTTCTGAGAATTAAATTAATGCTTGCTCCCCGTCGATACATTTTTATTCTTTTTTACTTCGAGAAAGAAAAATATAGTGAAAAAATAGAATTGAAATATTTTAACAACTTATTGAAAAAGCTTTTAATAATATATACACTATCATTCACTTTCAATACTGTTCCACTCCAAAATGTTGGATTGTTTCCTACTACATTGGGTTAGGAGATTCTAACCCGAATCATTATTTGAAAAAACCGTTTTTACAACTGCTCAGTATCCGCAAGGACAGTGTTTATAGTGTTAAAAAATAAGGAAATTTATTCTTATACCCTATCCATATATATAGTACACTCCCATGCATGTTTTTGAGCTTGCAGTGACATACAATTATTAGATGCAGGACTTTTGATCTTCATTTTAAAATGAAAAATCTTTAAAACTTAGTAATATTGTATATTTCTCCATACTCTTTTGCCACCTAAATAAAGATAAAGAGGGTGTAGTCCAGTGGTAGGAGCCAGCCGAGCCTTCACACCTGCGAGTACGGGAGTTGAGGTTCGAGTCTTGGTAGCCCCATTTGGACTCAAGTGCTCATCTCCGCTGCTACCGCACGAGGGAGAGGGAGATTTTAGCGACACGAACTTCAATCGCGGACTCCTATCGGGTTAAAAAGACGCCTTGGTCGGTCCACTCGCTAAATACTTTTTGGGCCTATGACCCCGGTAGCGGGTAGGTCCTTTATTATTCACCAAAAGAAAAAAAAAAAGAGATTTTTATCAGGTTTTAACTCAATTAGGATTTATTGAGAAAGTCATTCTACACGGAAATGGTCGTTCAGTGGAAAAGATAAACAATCCCACAAGCAAGGATAAAAAAATCGAAAATTTCGGCGAAATTTCGCCGAAATTTCGGTTTTTTGGGGATATGGATATTAATTTCATCCNCAGTCATTTTTCTGAGAATTAAATTAATGCTTGCTCCCCGTCGATACATTTTTATTCTTTTTTACTTCGAGAAAGAAAAATATAGTGAAAAAATAGAATTGAAATATTTTAACAACTTATTGAAAAAGCTTTTAATAATATATACACTATCATTCACTTTCAATACTGTTCCACTCCAAAATGTTGGATTGTTTCCTACTACATTGGGTTAGGAGATTCTAACCCGAATCATTATTTGAAAAAACCGTTTTTACAACTGCTCAGTATCCGCAAGGACAGTGTTTATAGTGTTAAAAAATAAGGAAATTTATTCTTATACCCTATCCATATATATAGTACACTCCCATGCATGTTTTTGAGCTTGCAGTGACATACAATTATTAGATGCAGGACTTTTGATCTTCATTTTAAAATGAAAAATCTTTAAAACTTAGTAATATTGTATATTTCTCCATACTCTTTTGCCACCTAAATAAAGATAAAGATTTTGATCAGGTTTTAACTCAATTAGGATTTATTGAGAAAGTCATTCTACACGGAAATGGTCGTTCAGTGGAAAAGATAATCAATCCCACAAGCACACAGATCATCCAACGAGGCACCAGCAGAGGAATGAAAAATTGTATTGAAATACAGTGGCTACAGGATGATTCGGCTAATCAAATGTCCAAGGAGGGTCAACAGCACATTTAGCAATGTTTCAAATCAAACGAATTTAAAACATCTCTAAAGCATTTTTTTTAAATTTTAATTTTTCTATTTTAAAAAATAAAATTTAACTCTATATTTGAATAGCTAAATTTACTCTATTTAAACTTTTAAAACATATATTGATTGCGCTATAATTTTCAATGCACAATTATAATTATTTTTAACTCTATATTTCATTTTCATATAAATATATAAAGAGGGAAGCTAGAAAAGAAAAAAAAGCAAATTTATTATTTGTTGAAAAATAAAATGTAAAAAATAGTGATAAAGAACGAAACTAGAATTGAATAAACAATTCAAATCTTTATTTTATAAAATTCTCCCAAACACTCTTTATTTTAAATATAATATTATTTAAATAAATAAATAAATAAAAAACAACATTAAAATACTCATAAAAGCTATTTCCCTTTCCTCATCACTATACATGCAGACAGACCATTCTGATACACAAATATGTGCTTCAAAAAATCCAACAAGCAGATATGAAGCGAGAGGGATTTATAGTCAATACAGGAACCAAATAGCCAAGAACAAATTCAACAGCCCATCTGCATGCTCATAATTCAAATGTGAAAAAAAAAAAAAAAAACAAAAAAACAAAATAACTTAACTATACATCATACGTTTCCTTAGGATTAATTAACTCTCTCAAAAGCTTATCAATAATCATAACTCAGTTTCAACAGACAACGAGGAGATGAAAAATTTACATGAAACTTTTTCATGTGGCTTTGAAAAAATCATACACATCGGAAGATAAAGGCAGTAGAAACTAAAAAGATTTTGGAGTGAAAAGGATGAAGCCAGAGATTATAGAGCTGCAAGCGAGGGCAACAAATGCACCAAATGACAATCCCACAGAGGCGCTCGCCATATCGGTAAACTTGTCTTTGCCCCAATTGGATCGCCAGTCAGTAACTCGAGTTGCAGCCGATGAAGATGCTGACATCAGAAGATAAGACAGTATCTGCCAAGCCAAACAAAAAGCACCATTCCATTAGTTTTCCATCAGAAAATATTCTGATATTCAAGTCATCAAAAAGTTGAATACATTTTTTTAAAAGACATCAATGTGCAACCAAATCTCATGTCACCAAATGCTCTACTTGGAGGATGTGTTGGGAAAATAATCTATACGCATCCATCCGAGCAAAATGACATGCCGATAAAACTTGTTCACAGAAAAAGCTAAAGTGAATAATAATTGTGTTATATGGCACTTGGAATCACACTTCCCCGAAGAATTCTATTGAAGTTATCAACTAGCAATGACCAAATCTAGCCCTTTAGGGCCGTAGTTGAAAGGCTTAAATTTGCCAATGTGGATTGGAAGTCAGGCACACAAAACACCAATCTGATGGAAAGCAAACTATTAAATTACCAATTTCTTTGACTTACCAACCAAAACAATAATATCCTGAAGAGAAAAAAGCAAAGTGGGAACTGACAGCCACAAGCAAAAAGATAAGAGGAAAGGCATTAAAAAAGGTAGCCCAAGAAGTCAAAATCTACATCCTCCATAATTGATTAAGCAATTCCGTGAGGAAAATTCCAGTGCTTCTACAGCACATATTATAGTAAATACTCCTTACAAGATTTATGGTCCCCAAATACAATAACAAAATCGTCACTATACAAACCCTTGGCTAGAGCCAAAGAAAGGGTGTGGACAAAAAAGCAGGCTACCCTCTATTCGGTAGAACAATAATTAATATAATAATACGAATAAAACATCTTCGGTTTCAGTAAACAACAAAGACTTGCCTGATCCATAAAGAAATCAAAGTAATGACGTAGTTTGTGGTCAATTGCGTGTTTCCTGGTGGTGAAGAAGCGGACCAGATCATACACCTGCAGGCCAGAATATGCAAATCCCAGCACATTCACTGCCATACAATAGCTGCAAAATCCAATTGACTTTCAGAAATTTAATATTGAATAAAACAGAAAAAGCAACGAAGATTTAAGGTTTCCAAAACACAATTAGCAGAAAAAAAATGTAATTTGGTAATAGTACTAAGAAAAAAGGAGGAAAAAAAGAAAAATTAATGGAACTGTCTGACAAACCTGAACTCCTTATAGCGATAGAAAGAATCGAGAGCCCAACCCTGTTCCTTATCAGCCGCCATAACCGAGAAAGAGATCAAGCAGAACAAAAACACACAAATTCTAAAACCCAACAAAACCCTCTTCGCACTGCTCTCTTTGGTGGTGGTCGTCGTCCAATTCCTACTGGATAAATCCGGTCTCAACTTTCTCCTATTAAAACTACGAAGACCACCACCACCAACAACGCTTCCAGAAGCTTCTTCTTGAGTTTCTTCGGTGTGGGAAACAAACCCATCTTGAGTCTGGAGAACCTGAAGCCTGGTCAAAGGCTCGGCAGGGTAGGATCGGTTGGGCTGAGCCAGAGGCGAAGGAGGGTTTGGGGACTTGTTCTTGATCCAAGTAAAGGTGGAGTGTAAAGGAGAATCGGGTGGAGGAGATGGGGATCTAGAGAAGTGATTGCACTGAATAGGGGATTCAGATGGAGACTGAGAACACAAAGAAAGTGAGGAGGAGCTTGAGACCGTGTGCATATCCTTTTCCCCACCATCTTCTTCTTCTCTTCGCTGCTCTTCAAGTTCTTGATGCTGTGCTTCTGCTTCATCGTTTTTTGATGGTTGGTCTAAGTTTACAGTCATTTGGCTTTGCGCTGGACTCTGCATCGAATCGCAGACGAATAATTCGTTTTCGAAACTTTTTTTTTTTTTTTACAGTTGCGCTTTTGGAAACTAGATACGCGTTGTGCTTCTCAATACAAAAAGAATATTTATTCCTTTTTTACAGTTCCCCACCCCCCTTTTTACCCTTTTTTTTTTTTTTTTTTTTGTTTGGGTAGAAGAATATTTATTCTTTCTAAAAGCCATTTTGGGAAGTTTAGTTTGTAGGACATTTCTCAAGTGAACCCCCTTGTTTGAGGGGTTCATGGAAACTCCTCAAAAAAAATTATTAAAAGTTATTTGATATAGAAAAAAATTACTTGATATGCAAAAAATTACTTGATATGGAAAAAATTACATGATATAGAAAAAATTACCTGATATGCAAAAAATTACTTGATATGGAGAAATTACATGATATGGAAAAAATTACCTAATATGCAAAAAATTACTTGATATGGAAGGGTTTCATGCATGAATCCCCTGTTGAATTTTCAGAGGGTTCACCCAAGTGGGATCCTAGTTTGTAATAGCATGTTAGAATTAGAGCATTTTTAATTATTTTTTTTATTTTTCAAAAGTTGTTAACACATAAGATAAATAAGCAGTTTAATTTAAAAAAAAAAATTCAATAGCTTTGTCTAAATAGTCTGTTAAACTGATGTGGCATACAAAAAATAGAATGATGTCTAGAAGACTATCTACTTCTAGAAGCTCTGTTAGACAGTCTAAGAGCATCTCCAATGGTATTGTCCATTGGAATCTATGTGGCAGATAAAATAGAAAGAGTTGATATTTATGTGGCAAATGCCAATTTTATAGACAATGAATTTTTAAAATTACTCTCAAATGGATTCTGTCTATAATGAATTTCTAGTTTATTTTATTATTTTTATTCTATATTTTCTGTTTTTCTTTTTAAAGAGTAGAGAGAGAGTTTTGCATTATGGAAGGAAAAGAGAAAAGAGAGAAATTAATTACTGACTCATTATGTCCTACAGACCCTCTACAAGTAAAAAGTCATCTTAAACAGTTTTTATTTTTTTTATGCTACATCAGTTTGACAAAGTTTCTCCACAATACCATTTGAGAGAATTTTTTTACTATTCTGTCTATTTATCTTATGCAGCAGAATTTTTTAGCAATTGACAAAACCATTAGAGATGCTCTAATTCATTAATTATATTTATTTTTATTTATTTTGGTTAATTTTTAAATCATTTTTAGTTTGTTTTAAATACAACTATTGGAGATAACTTTTAAATAGACATTGTCTATTAAATAAACATTGTGCCACATAAGCATAAATACTTCTATTTCTTCTGTCACATAGACTCTAATGGAAAGAACCATTGAAGATGTTCTTAGTTTGGAAATACTTCTATTTCTTCTGTCACATAGACTTTAATAGAAATAACGATTGAAAATGTTTTTAGTTTGGAATTGATTTTGAAAGTGCTAGAATTAATTATTTTATAATTTGGGAGCATTAATATGTTTGATAAAATAATAATTTACATGATTATTTCATAATTTGGACACTTCCACCACAATTTATAAGAAGATGTTTTTATAAATGATAATTGAATTTGGTTAAACATCTTAAACAATTATAAGTTTAAATAAAAATTAAAAATAATAAAACCAACACAATTTAAAGTTGTGTTCAATTTAGTATTAATGTTTTTATTTTCTATTTTTAATTTTGTAACTAACTTAAATGTCTAACAAACTCACATAAATAAATTATGCGACAAAAATAAAATAAAATAATTAAAAACCAACTTAGTTGTCCAATGGCAGATTAGTTTTTTATCTATAGTTTTTAAAAACGTTTCATGTATTAAACGTTTAATTTATTTTATTTTTTAAAATAAATTTAATATGATTATTGATTTTTTTTATATTCTTAACAATAAATTTAAATTCAATTTTAGTATTAGAAATATCATAACATAACAATCTACTACTACTATTATTATTATTAAGCAATACATTACGGAGTTCCTAAAAAAAAAAACAGTAAATTTAATTGGAAAGAAATTGTTAGTATCAGTCAACATGTACTTTCTTTACTAATGGACTCCATTCCCTAACCGAGTTACACTTAATAAAAAAAAAGAAAAAAAAAGGGAATAATTTGATTTAAATTCACTCATATGTCATTAACTATTTTGTACTATAAAGAATTATTTGACTAATACATGATAAAAAAAAAATTAATATTCATGATAACTTTTACTTAATGATAAACAATTAAAATGTTACTTTATATAGCTCTTGTTTTAATATTTCAATCTTTTAATGTAAGACATATTTAAAGAAATTTTGTTTTGTAAAAGTCTAAAATTACATTAAATTACTCAATTTTCTAATGTGCTTTTTAAAAGGAATGAGATATTTGGAGTCGGCATTCATCAAAATAAAATAAAAATAAGAAGAAGAGAAATTTAGAGTCGGCTGGTCGGTGGGAGTGGGACCACCAAAACACCGCCCAACGCAGACAGAGCGACTATTGATTCTGCTTGGAAAAGTTTATTACTCTTGTCATCGACTGTTCAAGGAAAAAGTTTATTACTCTTGTCCTCCAGTATCGAAGGACCCCACAAAGCAATTGATAGGGAAAAGAAATTGGTCCGCTTCATTTTTTCTTTTTCATCTCCTGAATCATTCCTATCGGCACAGCTTTTTCTTTTTGTTCTTTTCTTATCTTTTTTTGGGAAATTTCCTACCACACAGCTTGTGCACAGTAAATTATAAACTTTCGAATGACGCTTGTTTGAAGATATCAACTTTAATGTTCCTATGTTGCACAGTTTTCAAAAGGTTTTATAGGTACTATATATAAAGTCTCTGCAATTCGTTTTCTGAAATGAAAATTCAATATATGAAAAACTTATAACACGAAAAATAAAAATAAAAAAGGAAAAGGAAGATTGTTGTCTTTGCATTAATTGTACAACAGAAGAGAAAAACTTCCACCACCTCCTTTTTTTTTTCTTTTTTTCTTTTTTGTAAATGAAGAGAAAGACTTCCCTACCATGACTACGTATCCAAAGAAGTAATTTCTAGTCTAAAAAAGCAGATTCATACACCCATATTTGTGAATCTTCATAGAATCATAGTGACTTTTTTTTTTCCTTTTCTTTTGGGTAACTTAGAATCATAGTTAACTAAAACGCATATCGTTCACGAACACGTAGAGAATGTACGGGCTTCATGGTATTGTTCCAAGACAACATTATACAAGGGATGGATGGGTTCCAACAGATTGGAATACGGTCCCAATATTGCACTTGGCAATGGTGGAGACTCCTCATCCTCTGACCAGCTATACTGACACACAGAGAGGCCACTCAGACAATAACAAGTGTGATAAAAGTCTTTAGGTTTCCCAGGTTTGTCTCTTAATCCCCCACCTTGATCCTGCATGAAATGAATTCTTTCAGAAATTAAAAACCCTTTAAAGCCAAAAAGAAAAATTAATAAAAAAGAAAAGAAAAAAAGTTTAGAAAGAGCATGGAACATTCTGTCTGATTGGTTAGTAGAAAATATCAACACGTAGTAACGAAGATTAAGATTAATCTTTAGTTGGTCCAGCGATCCATCCAACAAACTAACGGTTGCATTAATTGTAAATGTCCTAGAACTGAAGGATCTGTACTTAAAAGCAGAGTTTATTTCTCATCGAATCTAGTTGTACTATGTCAAATTATTTTTGAAGCCCAAACCTGTGTGCATAGAAGTATATATTGCTGCAGTGCCATGCTGTTGAAGAGAGGCTCCATTTCTGGATGCCTATTGATAAAATTGTAACCAATATCGTTTAGATTCACTGAAGAAGAAGCATTAAATCCTGTAGACATGAATGACAAAACAAAAAGTAAATAAAAAAAATTAAAAATCATAACTTACAGCTTAAAATAATAAAATATATAAATAAAGAAGTAGAAAGTATTATAGATATAAAGGGCCAAATTTAACTTGATGATATTATAGCCAACTGGATATCTATGCGCATCTTAATATCTTCTAGTTCTACCTACCTCCCTATCTAAAATGGCAACTGTTATCAACTTGAGATGAAGTACCTGCACGACCTTCTCCTTCAGATAAAGATTCTATAGACCTGTGTGGCGTATCGATAGTGGAATGTCCTCCAGTACTCGGCATCACCAATTGTTCATCAACAAATGAAGAAAGTCTCCGTAATAATGCAAAAGCACCTCCCTGGCAATTTCCCCTCCCATTAATCTCCCATGACTCTGATGGAACACATAAAATGATCAGGAAAGAGAGAAAGTACCTGCCAGAAGGAATAGCAACCATCAACCAATTTATTTGTTCTCCCCTGGAATCCGCATTCCCTTCCTTGTCGAAATACCAACCAATCCTAATACAACAGAAGCAATGTTTAAAATAAAGTGCAAAGTATGTTCATGCAGAACAATGGAATGCTACAACTAACAGTTTATCCAGTTAACACTACAAAATTGGTATAATCTATATGAAGACAATAATTCATGAAACGTATAAAGCTAGACAACCAAATAAGTTATACAAATCAAGAAAGGAGAAGCAACATTTTCTTACAATCAAACGAGTCAAGTCCAAACGATTAACTTCATTGATCAGAATCATTGCAGCCAACCCACAGAAGGTGTACCTGAAGAACAAAATTCCCAAAATTATTGAGACACTTCGCTGAAGAAGATTACTCAGCCTACTAGTTTGTAATACCTACATTTTCATTTTCATTTATACAGCTACGAGAATCAAATTCTGTAATATCGTACACTTAATCAAGGAGTACCAAACTTCTAATTTCCAGTCTAGCTTCACACTTTATCACATAACATTAAGAGATTTTACCAAAAAAATAAAAATATATAACATTAAGAGAGATGACATATTTATATTGTAAACACAGATATATACATAGCAAAAGAGAAATTAAGTCATTTGTAAAAACATACCCACCATGAGCTTCACAACCAGGCTCCCCAGCAATTCCACCTTCATAAGTTTGACAACTGCAGAACAATTTCAGATAATGCAACTTCAAACTAAAACTAATTAGCAAATACCAATAGACACAAACTTTACTCAATCCTTGGATTAGCCCTATTGCTACTCAGAAGCACAAACTCAATCATTACCCATGAAATGCAACAGGAAAATGGTCACTTGTAATAGCACAGCCAAGAGTTTTTTAAACAAGGCAGATCTCATGAAACTAGAACAATAACTCATAGAACCTACTTTATAATAGACACATAAACAACAGAGTAGGGGAAAGGAAGGAGGGAACAAATGATCCTGCATATGTGGGAAATCAACAAAAAAGCATCCTGCATGATATGTTTCAAAGCCTCATATTGATGAGGTAGGATAAAGGACCAACAAGACTTAACATGGCCATAAGAAAATTACAAGGAAAACCAAAATAAAAAGCTGATAAAGACCAACCTTACAATGTAATTTCCAACATTTTGAGCCAGTTCTTCATCCAAAATATTTAAAAGACTTGCAACCTGATCAAATAAGAAGATTTTCTTAGGGAAAATTGAGCAAGCAGGTAGTCATTGTTGTAAACAAAAGAAATTCACAAAAAGAACCAAATATTGTACATATAGTACATTTAGACTTAGTAGAAAATGTTTGAATCAACCACTGTGACAATATCTATTTACCATGGGTCCGCAAGCAAGGAACAATTCAAAAACCAATTGAATTTATGAAGTTGGAAGACAAAAAAGTCAACCAAAGCTTTAAAAAAACTTGGAGGATGGTGTAAGAATAGGTATTAACATGTTCCCAAGGTGGAAGGCAGTAGAGGACCATAAAAAACTGATGTTGGCCATATGGCTATTACTTTAATGCCATCCTCATTCCCCATCCCTAATGGTCCAAACGGTCCAAACAAAGGATATAGCTACTTGAGACAAAATGAATGTTCTGTTCTTGCCTTTGATATGATAGCCAAGTCAGAACATTTGATACTGTAGGTTGAGAAGCTACCCATAAAAACAGTGCTGTATGTGCAGCTAAAGTGGAAATTTTCAAACAATCACACAAGTAGGCTTTGTACAAACAAACACACGTGATAGTGAACATATATGTACACATGCATGCACATATATGCAATCACACACATAAAGGGACTAACTTACAGATATGGCAGTGTAGCAAGCCCGAACATCAACTTCTCCAGCATCATGCATTCTGGTGGAAAAGCACTACATGATATTAAAATTCATGATGCAAGGACACTCAAAGATTCATTCTACATTCATATGCCTTCAAAGTATGTGAAGACTGGCATATTATTTGCAAAGTTGCAGGAACATTGGATGGCTATGCAGACTTATATCTAGATATAAAGAAAACAATAATATCATAGTCAAAAACTCCAAAGGTTAAAGAGGGAGAGAAAAACGTGTGAAGAAATAAGGAACAGATACATTTTCAATAACAAAGTAAATCCTGAAGAAACATTACTGCGAAAATTTGCAATAACATGCCAGTTTCTAATTTCAAATTATAGAACAATAAAAATGAATGCAAAGTCGCACCTAAAACCTCCACTTGGCTGTTTCATTCGATGCAGAAATACATACAGATTATCTCTGTAAAAAATATATGAAAATACCAGGTTCAGTCACTTTCTATTAGGCTATTGATAGATAATAAATAAATAAAAAGGCTAGTTACACAAAAGAAGCATAAACTGACCACCTATTAATTGATGATAAAGCTTTATGACCGCCTAGAGTAACAAGCGAATTGACTGCAGCATATGTTGTTGCAAGATGAGGCAACTGAGGAAAACAGTAACTAGAGTTAACGATCATTGATTAGAAACTAATTTGTTTACTAGATCCTAAGAATAAAACAAACATGATTAATCATTGAGATCAAGTCCATTAGAACTCAGTAGAAGCTGGTAAAAAACTTATCTTTTTTTATTCCCCATTCATATCATAAATATTATTTTTGTTTTCCATAATTAAAGCCAACGGCAACAATATCCCACGGAATATCACATCAAAAATTGCAAAATCATTATAACTATATGGAGCATTTACTTGCCTGACCAGGTCCACCACCATATCCACCATTTGAATCCTACAAGTATAACAGAACAACAACAGAATAATCAAGGGAAAAATATACGTTTAAACATCGAATTAGTGACAAAAGACTTCAATTTGACATACCTGACAACGGCTAAGGAAATCAATGGTGCTGCTTTCCAGTTCAGCATCAACGGACTCCCCCAGTAGTGCCAACGAGTGCAGGATCCAATAGCAAAGCCAAGGTCGACTGGTAGCATCGTTCATATAAAAATTTAATCATTGCATAAAACTATAAGGAGCCGAAGAATCCAATTTCAGCCCCGATTCATTAAGCCAAAAATTAAAAAAATAAATAAATAAATAAAAATCTCCAAAATTTTCTTCCCCACTGGTAATTTAAACTTAATCTAGAAGTACTTGACGAGAATAAAAACATTAGCACCAAAGCTATAGAAGCAATAATTAATTGTTTTTTTNTCCAATTTCAGCCCCGATTCTTTAAGCCAAAAATTAAAAAAATAAATAAATAAATAAAAATCTCCAAAATTTTCTTCCCCACTGGTAGTTTAAACTTAATCTAGAAGTACTTGACGAGAATAAAAACATTAGCACCAAAGCTATAGAAGCAATAATTAATTTTTATTTTTTTTAGTACAATCATAGTCTAAAGGTTAAGAAGGTTACTTGGCATCCAAAACAAAAAATGCAGGGCCAAGTTGTCTGAAACCTCGGTTAAGATACTCCGAGTGGTTATCACGCTGAAGTTCCAACCTGCAATCAAAATCAACCTCCAAATCATCAAACTTTTAAATAAATAAATGAAAAAGATGGATTGGGGTTTACATAAACGATTGAGCGTTGCGGGGAAGATCGGCGAAGATATTGTAGATCTGAAAGACCTTATTCTCTACCACCAATTGCTCACGCTGAGACACCGTTGCCACCTGGGACTCCCTCGCTTCCATCTCCATCCTCCACTCTCTTTGCGTCTGGAACTTCAACTGGAGGGTCCTAAAAAATCTAACAAAAAAGTGATGCTAACGAGAAAGCGCCAATTTCAAGGTCGGTCATTTCCAAATTCTAATGGCGTCAAATTGGGCATTTCAGTTTCTATTTTTTTAATGTTTTTTTTTTTGTCCTCGAAAGGAAAAAAATATGGGGTCCATTGTCCATCCAAATAGGATTCAAACGTTACATAACCATCATTTTTCACTTTAAAAAAAAATTAAAAAAAATATTATTTTCCCCCTTCCAACTTCCAAGTACCCTCTAACGCTATATGCGAGTATGTTACTCTCTGTAAAAAATATCAAAGAAGGCTTCTAAGCAAAAAACAAATATATATCAAAGAAGGCATTCATGGTTCACGATAACTTATTCAGTAATTTATTTGTCACTTTGTGCAAATGTATATGTGCTTGTTTTGGTTATGCTCCATTGTATTGTTTATGCCACCATTTGTTAGAATTGCTCTCCTACCATGCGGTTGTTGACTAAAGGCTAACAAAGAAAATGAATTTCACTATTTTTTTTCTTTTATGTTCTGCAAATGGTTTACGAGACTCCAAAACTTTGTCATCCAAATTTTGCTATTTTATTTTTTAAATAAAAAAATAGTGGAAGTTATACACTTTTTTTTTTTTTTTTTAATCTATAAAACCAGAGTTGCAATTCCACAAGCAAATAAATCTTAAAAGAAAAAATAAAAAAAGATTTCTTCTTTCCAAAACCAGCCAACATGATCCCAACATCAGTGACCGTAATCACCCAGCTCCAAATGAAAGTTTTGCCAAATTTGGAGGCATTTTTGGAAAGCTTTTCAGTCTAAATGACCGGTTTCATTGATGAATACAATGGGCTTTGTATCAATGGAATAATCCAACCGGTATAAAATCTGCTTGAGCTCAAAGATCATCCTTTTAATTTATCAGCTTAAGGTTTTCATGTCTTCAAAAGAGATTTAAGCAAATTTCGGTCACAGTTAACAAAGAAGAAACTATCATCCAGAGAACCCAAAATGGACGATTTTATGAGACAGAGAGAAAGCGAGGGGAGAGAGAGTTGGGATGCTGAGGCCTGAGAGTTTGGTAAAAGGAGTAAATAGAGGTTAAGAGAGGGGGGAGAAAAATCCGACGGGGGTGGGATGTTCGTTAGCTGTTATTCGATGAGGGTATATTTGGAATGGTAAAAAGAAATTAGTTTTTTTTTGGTGAAAGATAACAAGAAATTAGTTGCATAGAAAAACAATCACCATGGAGCGGACATCTAACGGAGTCACCATTTGAATTGACAATGGGCCAAAAATATCCAGAATGTGGGACTACTAATTGGGCGAAAACGGTTAAATCATGGGCTGTAACCTTCGCTAGATAGGCCCAATTAGGTTCCATGCACCTCCACTGGATAACTACTGTCCTCCAATTCTTTTTTATTATAAATTATGGGAGAGGTGTTTTGTACTTGGAAAGAACTCTAAATGATTTTAGTACTGAATCAAATTTATGAGTATATTTTTTAATTGTTTTAGGATATTTTTTACATATCGGGGGCAAAAAGATTTTATAGCAAAAAAAGTTTGAATTTTTAATTTAAAAGTGCATTTTCAATCATTTTACTACCCTGTGAAACCTATAAATATAAATAGTCTTTCTACAATCATTTTTTCCATTTCCCTCTCTATTTAAATTTCAATAAATGTTTGTAGATTCCAGCTGAATCATATTAGGTCGTTTAGTACACATCATTTGAACAATATTAAATTATTTTTATTCATAACAATATTAATTGTTTAATACAAATCAGCAGTATAATATAAATATGTTCAGTTAATTAAGGGTTGAACGTACTCTTGACTTTTTAAATTTTTTTATAGTTGAAATACAGATCTTTAATTAATTCAAATGTATACAATTTATACATATACGTTATTTGATTGTTTTAAATTTAATTTTATTTGATAAAGGAGATTTAAATATCATTCAAAACTCCAACCTTAATCGTATTTTCTTTCCAATTTTTTAAATAAATATGTTTAAAAATTGAATATTTTGTTGATTAAACATTCACCGTCAGATATAATTATACATAAACAATTTAACAAAATTCATGAATATATTATACTCTATTTGAATAGGTTTAATATTTTTGTTTTTGTTTTATTTTTTTAGAAAACAAAAATATGTTTAGTACTAGTTAAAAAGTTTTTTTTATTACAAATTAAAAAGTGAAATTTTTATTCGGTTTAAAATTATACTTCTAATATAAAAATATACTTTCAGTGGTTTAACTATTAAGCAAAGTATTTGAATATTAATATTAGTTAGTTAAACATATTTTATACCGTTCGGTTAATATATACTAAATAATCTAAATGTCCAGTAACTCCAGTTAGTGCGTATTAAACACTTTAATCTTATACAGTTGGAAAAAAAAAAATTATATAAAATATAGTGTAGGAGAAAAAATGGTGCCAATTTCAGCATCGGTGATTTCCAAATTCGAATCGAATCAACTTGGACATTTTATTTTATTTTGTATTTTTGACTGTCAACAAGATGGGGCCCATTAATTGGGTCTAAAAGCTTAGACCATGGGCCACACCTTCACCAGATAGGCCCAAATAGTTCTTGACGGCTTCATACCCCTCCACTGGATAACTACTGCCTCCGAGGCTCTGATTGTTTAATCCTCATCCTCATCCACGCACGTCTCTTGGATTCCCACATGCATATTTAATAAATATTTTGTAAAAGCATTTTTAATAGATTGTTTAAAAAATTTCTTTT